>WEIV01014913.1:125895-141966 GCA_013390005.1 Calyptomena viridis | reverse complement strand
GCTATTACAATTAAGTTCCCTAGTGTTTAGCAGCAAAAATACTTACCTGCCATCTTCATTGCTTCGAAGAAATACAAGGAAAGGATCAGATTTCCCAAAGAAGTCCTTCTTGTCTAGTTTGTTTGCACAAAATTGCATTAAAACTGAATCCTGAAATTGGCAATACAGAAAAATTGCATATAGCATGCAGTTTACTATATTAAAAAAAAATTTAAATCATTGACTAAACTATGCAAATAGAAAATAAAAGAAATGAGGGTATCTCTCTTCTAGATGATCTCTACATATTCACATTTATGCAATATCCCCATAGTGCAAGTCTGAATGGCTGGATCCAAGAATTCCTTTGCAGGGGGCTGCAGAGAAAGAGTAATTTTCTATGCTAAATGCCTCTGGATTTTTCCAGTATTTTCTAACATCCAAAATTGTATTCTGAGGGAAGGAGATGCACAGGCAAAGAAAGTATATTAGAACTAATTTTAAAAACTTCAGTAAGACAGGACTGATTCCTTCAGTGATTTAACTTATTGCTGTCTGCTCCTGCTGTATGTAAAGCAAATGGCTTAGCAACTTGCTATTAAGAGCCCAGAACTTCCAAGAGTGTGAACCTGAAAGGTACCCAATACACCCATTCTGACAAACAACAGGGAGAAAAGTTTCTTTGCCGTCGTAGACAAACTGACAGTCACACATGGTCACCTCTTTGGGCAAAGTCATGAAAGCAAAAAGAATGATAAATGCAAAGATAAACCTGCAGAGTCTTCAGCTAAATGGGGCAGGGTCTGTTGGAAGATTGTGTTCCATAAGTAGTCTACAGGTGTAAGAGCAGCAAGAGGATGACTAGGGAAAATGCGGACTCATCACTGAGTGGGGCAGGGGACCGAGTGACAAAGGACATCACAAAGTCCATGTTTCTCATAGCTTTCTATGCCTTGGTCTGTACTGCTAAGATTTGCCTTCAAGAATCTTGGGAACCCGAGACTCAGACCTGAGAAAATCTGGAACAAGGACAACTTGCCCTTGGTAGAGGAAGACCAGGTAATGGAAAATTTAAACAGACTAGACATACAGAAGTCCATGGGACTTGACAGGATATACCCAAGGGTGCTGATGGACTTGTCTAATGTCACTGTAGGGCCACTTTCAGTTATCTTTCTGAAGTCAATGATGTATTTCCCCTGTCTTTGAGAAAAGGCAAGAAAGAGGATTCAGGGCAGTTTTTCCTCAGTCCCTGGGAAGATAGAGCAAATAACCCTGGGAAGCATTTCTAAACACATGAAAGAGAAGCTGGGTAAGAGAGATCACCATGGATTTACAAAGAGGAAATTCACACTTGATCAACTGGAAGCCTTCACTCATGAAATGAGGGGACACTAGTGGATGTTTTTTATTCTTGACCTTATGATGGCCTTAGACACTGTCTCACATAAAATCCTTGTTCACAAACGAATAAATTATAGACCAGATAACTGGACATTGAGGAAGACGGAAAACTGGCTGAACTCATGGGCTTCAAAAGGTTATAATCAGTGGCAAAAAGTCCAGCTGGAGACCAGTCACTAGCATTGTACCTCAGGCATCAAAAATGGGCCAAGAATGCTGAACATNGAATTATTTAGCCTGGAAAAGAGAAGGCTCAGAGGGATCTTATCAATTTGTATAAATACCTGATGGGAGGGAGTAAACAGACTCTGCTTAGTGGTATCCAGTGGAAGAACAAGTAGCAATAGGTACACACTTGAAATGCAGAAAATTTCATTTAAATAGAAAGAATAACCTTTTTACTCTGAGTGTGACGAAACACTGAAACAGAGAGATTGTAGAACCTGCTTGGACTTAAAACCTAACTGTACTGAGCCCCAAGTAGCCTGCTTTAAGAAGAGCAGGAGGGTTGAACTAGACTGTTTCCCAGGGTCTTTTCCGACCTTAGCAATTCAGTGATTCTAAAAATCCTTGCTGTTCTGAATATGAGCTGCAGAAGTATGACTAAAGTATAAAAATCCAGAAGATCAGATAAGAATGAATCCAAATACTAAATAAACATAGGCAGGAAAATATCACAGAGAAAGTATGTGACAGCTGGTGAGACGGAGCCAGAGACTCAGAGTAAGCACATGAAGGAGCACGACAGAGAATGCAAAAGAGTGCCACAGAGAGAGACTGAACACTGGCTTCTGCTTCTAAGGGCAACTTAGAGGAAAAAAGCATCCTAACTTCTTACATAAATCACAGAATGCAAATATATATATTGCAGCATTCACAATCCAGCATAGTGTAAATCGCAAAATAATTTTCATTTTATTTTTGAAAAAGTAATGAACATACTTACTCGGCAACAGCCTAATTCCTCTGCTGTTACTATGACTGTTCCACATTTCTTCCCAGGAATTCCCCTGCAAGAAAATACAACCCACATCACATATGAAAGTTATAACTGACACACATAGCACAAGGTAATCTTTCAAGTCACAAAGTTGATGGTATGCAATAAAGTTTCCCTTTTCTGCCACTCATCCTGCATAAAAATTTGATTTATCCTAAATGAATCAGTAAATGAGTTGCATATTTATTTTAACTAGCAAGAAACAAATCAGTTTCAATTTTAAAGGAAATAGCATAAAAAGTTTAAATGGGATGAAATAACAATTTCAGAATTCTACTGTCCACCTCTCCCATTGATGTTTCATTTAGAGATGACTCTACAAGTGATTTGTGAAAAGCACTCTTTTGCAAATTTTCCTTTAATGAAATACCCGAAATATATTTTAAACTATACACCAGCCTTATTTTACAACATTTATTCTGAAATGTCTACGAAGACACAATCTTACCATAATATCAGACACAGGAGTTGCAAAATAAATTATAATTCACCCAAACAGCAATTAAAAACATGCTGTTTCAACAGCAGAAAACACAAAACAGTTCCTTAGCATAAAGAACAACAGAGGAGCAGAAAAGCCACACATAATCTGACAGTATCCAGTGCTAGCAGCCTTTTGGAGAGGGGCACACTCAACATGGATGGTAGGAGTAAGTACAAATATTGAGATGCAACTTTTTCCATAATGCTATAATATAAATGAGAAGCTCTGTAATATCCTAGTGTCTACTGGTGTGCCCATTAGCACACATCTTGGCACTTACTTCCAGATTTTTTCCAAAACTAGTGCTATTGGTTATGCTCACTTTATTTCTAGTTCTTTATTTCTTTATGCCTTTCTTGAAAATAATTAACTATTTTAATAAAATTACGTTTTCAAATTAAAAATATTTTCAAATTTGTTGTATTTTTTAGGTTTTTCTAAGAGAACTAGAGGGCACTCCTGTGCTTCTGTTATAACAAAATATTAATGTAAACATTTACTGTTGTTCTTACTTTGTTTATCAGCTTTCTTAATCCTTTTGAATTTTTCTACAATGCTCTACAACCTTAAGTAAGTTTAGCACACATGGTATAATAGAGAACTGGAGGGGAAAGAGTTGTTGGAAGTAGATAAAAGTTTAGAAGTTATGAATACAGGAGCAAATATCGATGTAAATTCATGCAGGCTCGCTGAAACTCTTGTTCAGATATTGATGATCAAGTTTATAAGGAATTCATCTAGAAATCCTGCTCCTATAACACTGCAGTCATTTGGCAGTAATCAGAGATACACATGACCACTCTGCAGGATCTCCTCAGTACTACATAGCAAGTCTGAATTTCAAAAGGAAAACAGTGGGTAAGGAAAGTATTGAAGTTTTTGTTGTGAAATTTTAATGACAATTTGAATATATACAAAACTTATAGTCCTCTTTCATTTAATGCAGTATGACTCATAATACATAGTACCTTTAGATAAAATAGGAGAATTTTCTTCAACTAACAAAAAACAAGAATCTAATCCTTCCAAATGTTACACATTCACATTTCACAGTTTTATCAATATCTTCAAATTATATGCTCATGACCAAAAATTATCCATTTTAGTTCTGTAGCAACAAGATATTGAAACTGAAATCTCGGGTTTTCTAAAGAAGGAAAAGCTGTACTTTTTCTTTTGAAACTTCTTGAGACTTCAAAGACTTCTGAAATTTCATAGTAAGAGCATTTCCTTACATGGAAAATGTTTCAAGGAACTAATGATCATGATTCTGGCTTTGACAGGGAAGGAAGAAAGAGAAATCTCAGAAGTGTAACTAAAAAAACTGAAGTTCCCTGCACCAATTATTTAGGTTATGCTGACTCAAATAGAAAGCACCAGTATCAAAATTACCACTACCTGAACCAAAATTCTTCCTCCTGAAGTATTTCAGTCCAGTTAACTGTGCCATTAAGGTTGTATTTGAGACCTACAGTGGGCAGTTACAGTACTTCGAAGAAAAAACATGGAACATTTTCTTTAGTATGAAAAGTCAAATAGATTTATCCCACTTCCAAAAGATTACTGTGTCAGATGCTTGATGGTGAAAGAAACAACTCTGATCACCTCCTGAAGAGCTGGAGGCTTGAAGTAAACTGTTAAGCAAACCCCATTTCTGACAAACCGGTATCAGTTGCCATTTGATAGACAACTTTGTGCCATCTGGCCTGCAGTTATAACACATGGCAGTGTCTCAAACAGATTTGCACATTAAGACATTTATGCAAAAACATGCTTCATTTCACCTTATGATCATGAAGGCCAAGATGTCCAACTCTAAGAGATACAGGTGTCTGGAATTATCACTCTGAAGGATGGGGGAAACCAGAGAGGCAATCCCCTGAAGATATTTGAGTGGGTATGTCAGGGAAAAAAAAAAGAATTCTTGATTTTTGAATAGACATGAAAAGTAGACAGTGTAGTCATATTTGAAAGCACTTGGGGTAAGCTTTGGCTTGATCTATCACCAAGGTTCTTCAGCTCATAGGCCTTTTAAAACAAGGACAATATTCACATGATAAAACCAGTCCTGGCTGGTGAAGAGGTAAAATGCTTAGTCAAGATTAGCACAGAATTTCTCTACAGAACAAAAAGTTTTCATTTATTCAGAAACTAAAAACTTTACCAAAAGACCTCTACAGTTTGTGACACTATTAAGTACAAACTTTTTATGCTTGTCTTTAGTCTACAAGCATCAAAAAAGTACTGGACCATTTGCAGACCCTGAAGAGTTTGTTCCCTTACACATCATTCATTAGGAAAAAAATACTTAAATGCAAAGTCAGCACCTTGACAAAAACTATGGTGGTCACAGATCATGAAAGTTGAACAAACTTTAACTAGCAATAAAGCCCTGTAAGAAAATAACAAAATAATTCTAAGCTGGTCTTATCACTGTATGAAAAAAAAAAAAAATTACTTGGAGATCCAGCATTACAGACCAGTCTTTCCAATTGCAAGAAAAATACTGACTAATATTATCTTGAAGATGAGTATGTAAGACTTCCACCTGTTTAAACACAGAATGCAGTGCCATAGCCCCTTTTCTCTAGCTCTGAGCCATAGCTGGTATTGAGCTGCCATGGAATTGGTTCTAGTGCACTGAAGTGACAATGGAAAATTTTTGTTCAGGTTATGAATTTCTCAGGGCAAGCTTCTCCAGAAAGGGTTACAGATCAGGGTTTGTGGGGTAACAATGAGGCAATCTGTGCTGTATAACCACTGTCAACTCCAACATCTGACACTCAAATATAGAAAATATGCAACCAGGGTGCAAAATGAACAAAGGAAAATAAAATCCAAGGAAGATCTATTTCAGGTCCTATTGGTTTGAGAGTCCAGAACCTGTAGGTTCTCTACAGTAACCATCTGTTTTTGGAGAGTATTTGAGCAAATAATTTGACTATTAGAACATCAGGACAGACAAGCATCACCAAATGAAAGGTTTTCAACCATATCTGCATGTCTCCAGACAAGATAGTCTTGAGGAGTAATCGCTGTCTCTTTAGAACAAATGATTCCACAATTGAGACACCACATCTGCAGCACCTAGAGAAGTTTGAAAGGACACTCTGAAGACTACTTGGGCTTTAATGAGGACTGAAAGAAGGATCTTTACAGAGTTGGTAAAATGACGGAGATGACCATTTATGTAAGAATTCAAAAATGAGAGGTTAAAAAGAGCCTCCAATTTTGTATGCTGAAATTGCAATGAGGCAGAGGATGGAACATTTTTCAGGTCATTCAAAAACGAACAAACAATCTCATCCCTGAATCTACAGAGACTAGCCCTCTGGCCATCACACCTACAGCTAAGAGGATAGGACAAATATCTAGGAAGTCCCAATTCCAGGGTTCAGCTGTTTTTCTATCAATTATGTTCACAGCAAGATGACAGGAGAAAGAACTTCCCAAAATAGGCCAGCTGGCTCCAGTACAGCCTCATTAGCAGGCAATGGCACTGAGATGTGAATAACTAGCATAGAATGCTCATTAAGCTTTGCAATGGCTCTGCCTCCTCATTAAAGGGAATCCCTACAGGAATGCACTTAGTAGATACTGGAAAAAAACCCCACAACATTGCTCAGAGTTATAAATGCAGCTAGCATCTTCTCTTTAGGAAGAGAGAACATGCAAATACCTGATTCTGGATAATGTCTCAGCAGGAGACATTATTCTCTTGAGAGGTAAATGGAACCATGCCATTTCTGGAAGTAGATGTGTCTGCACATTATCCTTTCATGGTAATACAGCTGGGGCAAGCAAGGCCATTCAGAGTGACTCTTACACATGGAGCTTGTCTTGAGAAGGTATTTAATGAATCTGGTAACCCAACAGGTAAACAGATCAAACATTACTGTAAAAATATCAGATTCTCCATTTCACCTGCTTTGAATTACTAGATTTATTTTGCAAATATTCACCTCTGCATCTGGGCAGTCCATAAAATGAAGTGCAACACTAAAGTACATCCTTGAAGAATAATGTTCAGTCACAGGGATAACCTGTGACTACCACACGACAATACTGGGACCAAGAGTCTTGTGTGACAGACTGCATCAAATTCAAAGCCTTTAATGGTGTCAGGAACAGAGAGGGAGGTTCAGGAGACATCCTCACATCTGCCGAGAGTAAATACTGTCAGGTCCATGCACAGAGGCATGATCTGGTGCTTGTAATACCAATGAAACTGCATGTCATGAAGGCTAAGAAGAAAAATGTGCTTTGTGTATGATCACTTCTGTACTTGCCAAGAAGATTACTGCAAGGTATGTTTCAGCCTGGCTGACAGACCACTGCAATGGTGACCCTCTGTGATATTTTTCCTTAACTTCGATGATTCACAATCTGACCTGGAATTGGACAGATCATGGCAGCCATGGAGTCCTGAATTGTATAAGACTTTTATAAATGTCCCAAGTAGAGAGATCTGAAGAATAAGCTTCTAGTCTTTCTAATCTTCATTTTGAAAGAATGTCAGAGCTTACTTGAATGTCAATCAGAGAATGGAATCCAAGCGATTCAAGCTGCTTAAGTACAAAAAGTGTCACTTCTGTAGGGAAGCTGATTGGGACTAAAACAGCACCTAGCATTCTCCTCCTTGTACACCCATTGGCAGAGAACAAGAAAAGGCAAAATGTTAATGAACTTCAGAAACATGGTGAAAACAAAAAGCTTTCTTATCTTAACTCACAGATCATATTATGTGAACGTGTACTTGACTTTGTAAAGAGACCAGTAAATTCAAAGCACTAAATATCCCTAAGAAGGGAATACTTAGTATCATCAATTGAATACTTATTGTTTGAATATTAGGAGATATTAATCACACACCTATAAGCAAACAATCCTAAAATTCAATGCAATTGTATCATGAACAAATTGAAACAGAAATGTATCCTAGACCTCAAGGTATCCAGACTTCAGGGAGTCAAGAGGGAACATTCAACCAGGTACAGTTGTCTAGCCATGTACTGTCAAAAGCACCAATGTCAAAAAAAAGCACCAATGATGAAATAAAACTGAACACTAAAGAACTGATAAAAAGTCATAAACACTTTCTCATTAACCGCACCACATAAAAAAAAATAAGGAAGGTATATTTCAAAATCTTTTGGGGAACCAACTGATTGAGGTCTATTTAGTAACTGCCACACAACTTAGAAGCCAGACCTGAACAATGCTTGTTTACCCAAGAGAAAATGTATCACACAGGCCAATACAACTGTGAAGCAAGACCTTTTTTCTATAGAATCTTCATTGATATCTTTTCCTTTTTTCATAGCCAATTTCAAACTTTAAACTTCATCTATCACTCATTTCAGACTTCACTTAACCTGTACCAAGTGATAGCAAACTACCAAATGGATGATTTTTAACCTGTATGTCTAAAATAAATTTTACGAATTTTCTCAGGAAAAAAAAATTAGTGTGCTGAATATCTAGAACCTTGAAGACAGAAAGAACAATGAAGACCTTCAAGAAGTAAGATTAATTTTACTTAAAATAGGTGTCTTCCAAGTCAGCACCTTTCTCTAACCAAGTCACTCCAGGCCTCCATTAGAATCAACTGACAACTAGTCATGACAGCAAGACCAGTCCATGGAGTTGTGACAGTCAGTTCACCATGGCACGAGTTAGGCCTAGACAGTGAAAAGTCAGTGAACTTCTGTTTTAGTAGAAGTAAACAAAATAGGGCCAATCAACGTAATACTGTTTCTGTGCTCCAGTAGAAGTCAAACTACCCTGCTTACCATCAAGAACTAAAAACATGTCCAAAACAAGTGGTGAGTGCACGTTGCCATCCCAAGTTGCTGAGGCTCTGGCTCTCCTGGACAGCCCTGCAGCTGGGCAGGGGCTATTTCCCTAAGTGCATTACTGGAGTTCCCCCTCCTGCCTTGTATCTGTGCCTCTTTGAGAGTGTGGAGATGGGGTCAGTGAGCTGATGACTCTCCTGGGATGGGTCTGAAAGTACCCAGGGCAAGGTGTTACTTGAGCTCCCCCACCTACCATGGGGACACTCTTCTCCTTTGTTTGCAGACAAGCTCTTTATTCACATAACCTAACACACCTTTTCTATTATATCACTACTAAACAGTAATTTAACATTCATCGATGCAGTAAATTTTAAGGTTTGAGTTATTTTTGTTTTTTTTTTTTTAGTATTAAGTTTTCTACTATATTTATTTTTATTGCAGACTACTTGTGATTAGCCACAAAAACTGAAAGACATCTTAAAAGTTAAGGTTCGTCTGCAAACCTTTATGACAACAGAAAGCAATGCAGTTTTAGAGCACCTTTTTCTGGGTAGTTTTTTAAGTTATTTAAGGAAGTGATACCGTGAAGTAGTATTATTTCTGCAGTATATTATGTGACTGTGTGAACAGGTGTGATTTTAATTTTAAATAGTGCATTTTTAAGAGTTTTCTGAATTATGCTGCAGATACTTAAACTTGGCTCATCTGCAGATTTGAAGAATTTATTTACCCTTAAAATGAAGTAATTCCCAGTAAGCAGTCCCATAAGTACAGGGAAGGGAAATAGTAAGGAACATATAGTGATATTAATATAATTGCATAGGACAATTACATTCTTGATATGAAAATAACATAAAAAGTATTGGTGTAGTACTTGGGGAGGGGAGAGTGAGGAGGGCAGAAGTGGTTGCAGAGGGGAAAGGGAGAATTACTAGGGACTTGTCATGAAGACTGAGTCTATATACAGTCCATATATAAAGTTATCAGGTGACTGAAATACATTTGGAAGCCCTCAAAATTTGGACTACTAAAGAGAATATGAATCATATTGTTAAAAGAAGTTGCACCAGTAATGATCACAGCAGTGTACTGGGTTTGCATGGCAAGGTTCCAGTAGCGGAGGGGCTGCAGGAGTGGCTTCTGTGAGAAGCTGCCAGAAGCTTCTTCCATGTTCAACAGGGCCAACATCAGCTGGCTCCAGGATGGACCCACTGCTGGCCAAGGCTGAGCCCACCAGCAATGGTAGTAACTCCCCTGGCTCAACATATTTAAGAAGGGGGAAAAAAAAACCCTGAGCAACACCAGCATCACTCAGAAGAGAGGTATGAGAATATATGAGAGAAACAACCCTGCAGACAACAGTGCAGAAGCAGGGAAAGGAGATGCTCCAGGCACTGGAGCAGGGATTCCCCTGCAGCCCATGGTGCAGATCATGGTGAGACAGGCTGGCACAAGGTACACAGTGGAGCAGAGATCAACCTGCAGCCCACAGAGGACCACGTGCTGGAGCAGGTAGATGCCCAAAGGAGGCTGTAATTATTTATTCTCTCTTAAAAGCTATGTCTGTCAATTCCATATATCAAGATACCTCAGAGCAAAAAAACCCACCCAACCCCAACTCTTACCTCATGGAGCAGTATGTATTCATCCAACATTCAAGAATTACATACTTACACAATTGATTTTTCCAGTCTGCTCCCCTGTGATCCAACTATTTCTCCCAGTGTACAAAACATCTGTCCCAAAAAATCCTGCAAAGCAGTAACACAAAAACTCAGAATTTATATTTCACACTGAAAGAAATTTGGTTTCCCATTTTTCTGGGCTGTTCACTACTGAAGAACACATTCTGCTGAACATCACATCTTACTAATAATTATGCAATAATGAATCACAAATACACTCTCTACTACATATTTGGCATAACAGTGGGTTACATTTACAAAAGTAATTCTAATGCACTACTCTTGCTGTTTTTACATTGCTTTTTTCATCAACAAAAATGAAACCGAGATAGAAAAAATTCAAAAACATTAGAAACACAACTGTTTCTATTCCTCCTCTAACTGGAGCATTTTAATAAAGTTTTCTTTTATGAAGAGATTCTACACTGATTCTATGAATTATGTTGGAAGAAATTCAAACCTGTGCAACATCTGTACAAGCAATCTGGATTGACAATTATACACAAGCACTGCTTTAATGACAGCCTTTATTTCCATGCTTCATAAGTTTAAGTATATAACTAAAAATCAGCTAATTTTCATATTATATCTCTCTGTAACGTAAGTAGTATAAAAATATGAATGGATTGTTCAAACTGTTGTATGTATATTGAAAGAAATTTTATACTACAGTCCAAATCCTTATCTTGCAAGTGAAAAGAGCTTGCTTGCCCTGTTCTTCCTAGCATCACTGGCAGCAGTGTTAACAGTAGCTTGTGAGATTTGTTCACAAATAGTAATGAGAATCGAGACGCTAATTCCTATGGTTTCCTAAGCAAACTATAAGTTTATGATACTGTGTATAGTATAGTAGCAAATATCTGTACAAGTAATTCTGACTCTCCTCTCACCCCAGGTCACTGATTCCCATCTCTCAACTGTGTTAGTTGTGAGTCCATATGGCAAATTGGGTCTGGGAACTAATCCCACTGAGGAGGAAAATAACTCTGCAAAATAAAAATAAATCTTTGAACTCTGTTCTTTGACTGATCTGCACTGCAACACTATTTCATACAGATTAAATCATTAAAAACGGCTAAAAATTATCTGAAAATACTCGTCTCCTTGTTCATTTTTAAAAACATCAGGCCTTTATCTCAACTCATGAACCTCTCATTATATTTTCTCTCCCTGTCCAGCAGAGGAGGTGAGTGATAACATGGCTTTGGTGGACACCTGGCAGCCAGCCAGGGTCAAACCACCACAACACTCAAACCTTCAGTTCCCATTCAGTAATCAAACAACAAAATCTAGTATATATATTTGCATATATCTTTGTTTGCACTTTCATAGTGACTAACCTATCTTATGTCTTATCTTTTTTCTTAAAACTTAAATATGAAGGGTTTATATGAAGAAGAATGTTTCGGGGGAAAGAAAAAGAAAATAATTCTGATAAACTAGTTACCACAGAAATGTAAACAAACTTGGGCAGAAGCCCAGGATGAGACTTGATCCTGACTGAAGACAGTTATGGAAGACTTCTATTTTCTGCATCCTCATAGTAGTTATCCTCATTGTAGTTATTCAGATCACCTTTTGAACAGTGTGCCAGGGGCTTTAAATCTTTACAGGGAGGATCTAACTGGAGATCAATGGCTAAAAGTCTTATCTTTTCACTGTGAAGTGCACACACAGAGCACTCCTTCCATTATTCTCTTTTCCTTTGCTCCAGATTCTCAAAGGTTCTCTTGCCAAAGCCTTCCCGTATTTATTTAAAAAAAAAAAATCATTGAGAAGCCCCTGAATTCTGCTCTTGCATCTTTAAATTTTAAAGTTACTATTTAATCACTCCCACTTTCAGACAACATAAGCATAAAAGGTTTCTACTAAGACACAATCAAAACATACTTCAATTTTTACGACCCAAAGAAGTATCAACAAAATGCAGTATATCACATATCAGAAAAGGTAGGTATGTATGCCTAAATATGCCCTTTACAGGAGAAATGTCCCATTCAAATTATAAGCATTATAAATGTTACTAACCACAGCACAATCTATGCATCTGGAATTACATATAGGCAATAGAAAATAAATGTATTTAGGAAATGTAAGCATTTCAGCACAAGGAAGTATAACAGCAAGGAACAACTTACGTGTTTTGACAGGTTAGGACTTTTTGAGTCAACATCATAGCTTAAAAAAAAAAAAAAGAAGAAAATTTATATCAGAGTTGCCAAATGGCAGATTTGAGGACAATTTGTAAAGAAACAAAAATTAAACAATTCTTTCACCTATTTCAATGTGTGAAATTTACACAAACAGATACGAAAAAGGAAGTTCCACATTGCACAGGAAGGTAAATTGAGTCATCACAGATTACAGGACTATGGCTCATCAGCTACTTCAAATGAGAAAATTTTCAACAAAGTACAGCCTACTAAGGGAAATTCTTCTGATATTCCTGTTTGAACAATGAAAGCTGCCAAAAAAGACGACCAAAAATGAACCCTAGAAAACAAACTAACTTGTAAATTATTCTCTTAAGTAATTTTACAGCCATTTGACTAATAGAAATAACTGACAATAAACTAAATTGCTTTTAGCAAGAGTTTGACTGTTCTTCTGAGCTTATCATAGTCTTGGTCTTCCTCCAGCCAGAAAATGTCATTGTTTCTCTTCCACTATCAAGTCAAAAGTTAAAAACAATTACTGTCTGAATTTAAGAGACATTAAAAATACTAATGTAAGAAATTCTTGGGGGATTACTAATGACAGTCCTCCATCTTTATCAGATAATCCACAGTAATATTTTTATCAGATCATCCATTCAGATTCAAACCAGTAACTAAGTTGAAAACCTATCTGTTATATGTTATTGCGCATCTCACTCTGCTCTGCATGTTTCCTTTTCCACTGCATGGAATGCTATTCCTTGGGTTGTGCTGTCACAACTGACTGCTGGGATCCATTATGGACCAGACCACAAGTCAGAATGACAGGAATACCATAACATAGCTGGATGTGGTGTAGCACAGTCAAAGTTTTAGAAACATATTTATAAAGAAAAAACTTCCCATAAATACCACTAACACTAGTTAAAAAAAAAAAACAAAACAAAAACCAACCAACCACCCCAAAAATTAAATGCATACTGGTTCATGAAATTGAACAGAAAAAGAACAGATAATTTGACATGAGGGACAGCTACAGAAACAAAGAACTACTTCAGGGACAGACTCACCAATAAAGCATCAGCTGAACAGAAGGGGGCCTGAGACATTGGTGGCTCTACCTTTTATGAGAGGGGTCATGCTTATTTATTAGAACACCAAATATCAGATATATACTCACTACTTTCCTTTTTTTTTTTTAAAGAATCATATCAGGAGTTTCTTTCTTGCAAAAACAACACTTTGGCCAACTGCAATATACAATTTTGCTGAGGAATTTAATTCAGTAAGCTTTCTAAAGCTTAAAAATTGGAGTTTTAATACATAAGTAGCTATATGAGATTCACATTTCTAACTCCGAGTTCTAAGATAGATGAGAAAATAAATATAATTGTTATAGGGCTCTGAAGTACATTCACAGAATATGGCTATCTGGTCACTTGCAGGCAAAGATAGCAACAGCTATTCAGCTTTGAGATCAGCACAGACTTGTGTCCAAGTAACACAAACAGCAGCAGAAAGCAGTCAGGTCTTTCTGATAAGTACACAGTAGGTGTGATATTTACAGCTTTTCACACACAGACAAACAAGAACCCATTTCTCAGACTACATAAGGAATTAAACAGGAGACTGTGTTTTCCCTTCCAGTTCTTTTCATGTAGCACTTATCCAGGTGGTCTTTACAGACTATCCTTTCCTTTCCTAGACTGAGCCTAGCTTTCTCTCTCAGTTCACTTCTTTCACTTTTCACTGCCCCCTCCTCATAATATAACATTCATCCTAGGAGAAGCAAGAGGCAAACAAATCCAGATTCTTACATAGGCCCAGCTCTGTAGTTATTTCAGCAATGGTTTATGTTTAGAGGAGAATCCTTTTCTTCAGAAAGTGCTTAGCTTTCACTTATTTCAAATAATCCACAACAGTTATACTCCACAGATTGAATGACAGTAAACACAATTCTAAATTACAAATAAAGTCTGCATCAGGCTTCTGTGTTGAAAATGAAAGAATTTGTACCTAGTCACTCAAAACACCCTGTAATCTATTCTGGCATTGAGTATTTCCTTTCATTCCTTGAAATAGCTGAAGTCTAGTACATCTTGCAAAGGAAACAAAAAGAAGTAGGAAAAGGATTCTTCAACTAAAAAAGGACATGTAAAGAGAATATGTGGCCACTATGCATACTATGATGCAAAACTGTGGCAAAAACAACTACCTATGAGGGTTATTCAAACACTCTCTCCTAGGGCAAGGTTAGGGAAGGATTGCTAATAAAAAAAGAGGATGAGAATTAAAAAAAAAAAACCAAACACAATCCCCATTATCACAAAGACTGAACTAATCAAAATGGAGTGAAATGTAACAGATGACATGCAAGATGACGCAGTGACTGGACTCTCAAATCTATTTTCCAAAGAATAAAATGAAAATCAAAACACTTCCACCAGTGGAATGAAATGAGCATATCTGGAATAACATAAAAAGCAATCTACTTCTAGAATAACTGCTGTCACTTTAAAATCTTAAAATTTAGTATATTTAGATGAATACTGGTATTTATTTTAGTAAAGAAAATACTAGTACAGTATTTTATTCTGGACAGTATGTCCATACTTTTTTGTTGGCTATGCTGCAAGACTATTTTAACATTTTGACATTCTTAGCTTTCTAACTATTTTCTAAAAGTAGTAATTGTGAGTATAATTGTACTTTGACTAGTTAACACCTGCCAATTCCTTAAAACTTGGTCATTATTATGTTACATATTAATTTCTGAGGAAGCAATGCTAAATCCATCATGTTTATTAAATTAATTTATTCCATGTCGATAGATACCATCTCTTTTCAAGTTAATTTTATGCTGGACAAAACTTTACATGTTTACAGAGGCCGCAATATTAGAGTCAAATATTGTTAACTTACAAATCAAATCGCAGATTCTCTCTTTCTTCAAAGAAGTAGTCCATTATAAATTTTCTTACAAAATCTGGATTTAAAGTGTTATCAATTACTTCTGTTCTTCCAAACTGTAAAAGAAAAGTAAAAGTTTAAGCCACATGCTGTAATGAAGTAGACTGCCAACACCAGCAATATGTGAGATATGTGAGAGCCTATAAAAAAAGTCTCTTAAAAAGATAGCATGAAAGAAAATGACTGTGTTCACATCAATAGATAACTGTGGATGAAGATAGAGTGGCAGAAGACCTCATATTTCAATACAGAGAGTAGTAAACACCCTGTATCATATGCCCTAAACTTTGTAAGCATCAGCTCCCAAAGCCAATCAAAACTCAAAAAAATTTGTGGAAGTCAGTTACAAAAATCCATTGCTTCCCCTAAAAATACTAACAGAAAGCAACACCTTGCAAATATTGCTTATTTCAGATAGTTTTAAATATTAGGGAACATACTCCTTCCATAAGTATCATTTTTGCACTGTCCAGCTCCTATTTCATCTCAGCTTAGCTCTCACTTTATCTCTCCTCTCTGTGAGCTTTTGGCAAAATGCCTCTTCTTTCTTGGTGTTTATAGGAAGTGCCTCAGCTCTCATCAAGTTGAAAACATTTTA
>WEIV01014913.1:95681-124826 GCA_013390005.1 Calyptomena viridis | reverse complement strand
AATATTTAGTATATAGTGCCAATTAACATACTCCTTTGCCAAGACTTTACATAATTTCTTAAAACCTAGGTGGAATGATTTCCCTGATCTCACTGGAAACTTGACACCCTCTGCAAGAAGGCTTATGAATATGTCCCTAAGGCACAAATTGCTTAGAAAGCAAGTTTACTCTTTAGCAATTACTATATTTCTTGATCTATCCCAAGCCAAAGGAATAGCTATGGAAGGGGAAAACATCATACGCACATGGGAAGGAGAAATATCAAGTTCTCCAGAGTGATGAAAATACCAGATATTCAAAATAAAATCCCTGAGCTTCTTAAGAGAGAACTAGCACAGGATGCACACAATCCTCGAAAAACATCAGAACATGAACAAATAGTTTGATCCTTATTTTTTGTTTTGAGTGAAAAAAAAGTCAGTTTCTTGCAAAATTATTCTTGGTATTCTCTGAAATATTGGGATAAATTTGACAGTCAAGAGTGCTGTAAAAAACATTCTCTTGAGCCAACACTGGCCACAGACTATTATGGTCAAGTAATAATCAATGAGAAATGACAGCAGCAGTAGAAAGTTGGTATTTCTATGGGAATAAGTATGGCTACAACAGTTGACTGGACTAAAGGGCTTTTCTTTCCCCTCTGAATGGCAGTGTTCAAATTTTGTGCACATTCGAAGTTCCCAGGTCAAATAAATCTCAATGTTTATAAATAAAAGTCTTACCCTGTCCCCTGCATGTTTTATAACATTCAACAGTATTGGAGCCAAGAAAAACTGAAAGCAAGAATGGCTGATAAAATGAAACATGCAGCAATATCTAAGCATTTAGTACTCTTTGAAGGTATGCACTGAAAATGAGAGGCAGCCACTCTCTAACAAGCCAGTAACAGCAGTTCATCAGACATGAGAAATTAAAACAATGGCATCATGAGGGCCATCTATTTGGCTGTTCTGAACAGGAATATATTTCACCTGTGTAACTTTCCTCCTCAAATGTCCTATTTCTTTCATTTGACCTCTTACAGCAAACTGTCTAAATTCTCTCAAAGACTGGAATCCTCTGCATAAAGAGATTTACCCCTAGTACTGATACCTGATAAACACTCACCTACTCTAGAAGCAAAGGACACCAGGGCTCCAAAAGAGTATCCCAGGATAACTGCTCTGTAACTGGCAAAGCCACCACAGGCACAGCAAGCAAGCAAAGCACATGTATTAAGTTGTGCCAGTCTCTCACACTATGTCCAACGGAGTAAGACACACATATACAAAGATATCCATTAAAATATCTCCAAGCCTGTGCAGACTCAAATAGCAAATTGGCCTGGGAGACCCTTTAATCACTAGGTAGGAAAAGAAAAGTTACTGTGGTTCTTTAAATACTCAGATTAGGACAAGCTTGAAGGAGGGTAACAGGATCATGTGGGATCTACAGTTCTATATATATGGACAACACAAAGAACCAAAGAACACAGGTAGCTGTAGTCTCAGAAAGTTTACTTTCTGCTGCCAAAATCATCATCTGAGGTGGACACAGACACTCACCTCAAACAAAAAATACCAGCTTATTTACACAGCCCTATGGAATCTCTCACAAAGTTCAACAAAGACAGATGTGAAGTCCTGTACTTCTACTGGGGACTGAGTGGTGGGGTATGAGTTGTGCAGAAAAGGTGCAGCCATCAAGGCTTAACACCACATTGAGAAGTATTGAAGTCAAGGGTAACAATTATGTCCCTCTATTCAATGCATGTGAGACCCACTGGAAAAATGGGTACAGCAGTTTGGGACTCTAAATATAACTGAATCGAAAGATTGGAGGCAGTTCAATTACATGGACCTTAAAAAATAAAAATACCCACAAATAATCAGCAGGCTAAAGCACACAAATTGAGGAAAAGCCAATGGAGCTCAGTTTGTTCAGTTTGGAGAAGAGAATGTTTAGGGAAGATCTCTTCCCACTAGTGTCTTCCACTACCTAAACAGCATTATTGAAGACAGAGCCAGGCAGTTCACAGACAGCACAACAAAAAGACAAATTGCAATAGCCAAAAGTTGCAACTAAACAAATTATGAAGGGATATAGGGAAACACTCTTCCAGGATGAGTGATTAAGCACTGGAATAACTTGTGCAGTCTCTGCCATTAGAGAATTTCAAACCTTAGATGGGAAAGGCCCTGAACAACCTGGTCTAACTTTGAAGATGGCTTTGCATGGATCTGATGAACCTGACACAGCAGATGAATAGGAGGCTGGTAACACAAAGGTCCCTTTCACCTAAATTATTCCATGATTATGTCATTTCATATATGGTGGGTTTAAGTTTTACAGCTCCATTAGGAATAGAATTATGTATGAATTCAAAGGAGAAGTTACTTCAAAAGAAAAAAAGTTATAAAATGGCAGCTAAATATCAGTTTTATTTTTTAAAATAATAAAACATCATAAATTTATAAGTACTTTTCCTCCTTTCAAATCTGCACTTTTTTCAATAAACAATACTTCACTTTACACTACAACCATGTTACCCCTTGGAAGTTTTTAAGACCTCACTTACAATTCACTACAGAAGTGTAACAGAAGCTAGAAAGGCAATGTGCTGGTGATCTGGTGATCAAATCACAGGGACCAGAGAAGGCCTAACTGAATACCCGTTACACTGTCACCTTTATCTCTCATCACTTATACTCAGATTGCTACAAAATTCAAGAAACAGTAGCATTCAGTAGTACCCTTTCTTTAAATTATTTGAAATTACCCTTCTGGTTTTTAATTGGTGTTTCAGGATTTTTTGTCTACTTTTTTCCAAGGGCTACACAAATGATTCCTTCACATACAGTTGGACTTGATGATCTTGAAGGTCTTTTCCAGCTTAAACAGTTCTATGATTAAAGTACTGTAACTAATTACTTAACTAGCAAATGACTAATGGAATTTACATTACTAATGACAATAAAATCCTGCTCCCTAAAATTCACCAGTCTACACTTCTCAGCTAAATGAAGCACCTTTAAAAATGTTTTCCCCCTTACCTGTAGCTTTTTTTAAGCAGAACAGGTTACTTCTATAGTCCAGTCACTAATGACTAATAGCATAGCTACTAATTAATTAGTTTTCCACGTGGCCTAGTTTCCCCACTAACATTTGTGTAAAGCTAAAATCTTAGCATGGCCAAGAAACAAATACCTTCAGAAACATTGAGGAGAGTAGTAGTGTCAATGTAACTATATAAAGGGGGGAAAAAAAAAAAAAGAAAAGAAAGAACAGAGTCCCTTTTCTAGATTTCCTGAGATGAACAGTCTTTGTCACCGGAAAAATGCAAGCCCTACTAGTCTAATCCCTAGAAGAGGATTTTTAAAATTTATTTAGTGATTTCAATTTTAGAGCATCTCCGTCTAGTGATCCAGCCTAAGAGGATACAAGGTTAATGGAAAATCATAATCTTTTATTTTAACATCTTTTAAATCTTTCTATAACTTACACAGAAATTTTTAGCATTATGAAATTTGATTACAATTATCCTTAGTTCAGTCTTTCATTAGGAAAATAATTTAAGCCTGTTTTTCAGTGTAGCATACATTATTTAATCTTTTAATAATTCATTGTTTTCATCTCTAGTCTTTTGCCTTCCTAAAAGGTAAACAGTCAGAACCTAGTATTCTGTTACAATTCTAGGAAACTAAAAAATTGAAAAATGGTTTAAACTATCACTAGGATCTCGACTCTTTTAAAAATTCTTTAGGAAGCTCCAGGTAACACTTTCTATTGAAAGCACTGAACAAAATGGATACAAACACTCAACAGCAGATAACCCTCAGAGTTTGTAATCTAGCTTCACTACATGTGAACTAAACAAATAAGAAACTTGAATTGTGGAGAAAGAAATGCAGCACCAATAAAATGAGCCTGTTATAATAACGATTAATAGTCTCAAATAATCAGAATTACAGAGACAACAAGAGAAAAAAGGATTTCACAACTGCCAAGACCACACTAGAAAAAGCACAGTCATAACATGTTCTGCAGTATGTTTGTCCTAAAGGAAGAATAAAATTTTTAATACATAAAATCATATCCACACTATTCCTCTAACACACATGCAGGCACGTATATGAAATCTCCACCCTACATGTACCCATGATGTAATGCTTTTTAAGTCATAGTTGTACAATCAAAAGTATATATATAAAGACAGGATTCCTCTTTTTTTTATGCTTTGACTTTCTTCCACTGTTTCCTTTGGAAGGAAACAGGACTTCCTTGAAAAGATGATGTTCTTTAATTGCAACTGTCTCGACTCCATAAAACAGCTGATTCTTTCAAGAAATCTGCTAGAGAAAGTTTTCCAGTGAACTGAATATCATGCAACAGCAAAATTTATTTTCTTCAAAACTGGGACAGCATAGGCTTCTTCCTTTGCTTCCTTGTAATGAAACTTGTTCTACTAATCTGTTCAAATTACATTCCTATTTATGACACGTTCATCAACTAAAGAAGATACAAGCTGTTGTTCCAAAGAAATTTCACCAGCACTCTAAAAACCCAAAAATCTAAATCCCAATAAATGTTGATTACAAAACATCTAGCCTTTGTCACTTTCATCAAGATAGCCTTCAAAATCTACAAAGGAGATTCAAAAGAAGTCTTATTATGGTTCAAGTGGCAATCAAATTTGTAGATGCTGCAGTGAAATGCTCCACTATTACACACATGGGAAAGCATCCACTTTGAACAAAATGGGTCAGTTTATCATAGAATAATTGGATTTCAGGAATTTTTTTTTTTTACTGAAAGGGTGGTCAGGCATTGGAACAGGCTGCTCAGGAAGCAATGAGATCACCTGGAAGTGTTCAAAATGTGGCACTTGGGGATATAGATTAGTGGTGGACTTGGCAGTGCTGGGTTATAAATAGGACTCAATGATCCTGGAGGTCTTTTCCAACCTTAATAATTCCATGATTCTATGACAAGGCCCAGTGAGAAAACAGGTTTCCAACAGGTATAGAAATTTAATTTGCATCCAGCGTACTCTCACAATAGATGGACCAGAGTCTCACAGCTTTAGCAATACCTTATAATGCCTATTGCCATAGACAATACCTTAACACTTACTATTGTTGGATATTGCCAGTAAAACTGCAGTTGATTACTTTACAATGTCTATAATTTATTTAACATTCAAGTGCTCCCTCTTATTTTCAGAACACCCTCCTCAAAATGAAGAAATTCAGATTCATTTTACATATATTCTTTTGTAGATTCACAGAATACACTGAGTTGGACACTGAGGGACCCACAGGGAACATCGAGTCCAACCCTTAGCCCTGCACAGGACCATCCCCAAGAGTCACACCATGTGCCTGAGAGGATCATTCAAATGCTTCTTGGACTCTGTCAGCCTTGGGGCTGTGACCACTTCCCTGGGGAGCCTCTTCCAGTGCCCAACCATGCTCTGGGTGAAGAACCTTTTACTAATATCCAACCTAAACCTTCCCTGACACAACTTCAGGCCATTCCCTTGAGTCCTGTCACTGGTCACCACAGAGAAGAAACCAGCGTCTGCCCCTCTCTTCCTCTCAATAAGGCTTCTGTAGATAACAGTAAACTATACTTAGTCATATTTCAAATGTGTCCTCAAAAAGTAAGGGGAAGTAAATTTTTATAACCAAAGCTCAGATTCTGATGATACATTTGTTACTAATTATATTAACTGAAATACCTAATGATCACACTGTAAGCGAAACCAGGGAAATCGTTTTGAAAAACAACACTATTAAACTGAGAACAAAACATTTAAGTCTTTGCTGAAGATTTTGGTGTGCAATAATAACAATGGGTTAAAATACTGGAATCTGTACCACAGGTAAACAGGAGTCAGTTCTCAGAAAGCATCAACCCTTCATTAAACAAAGGGTTTAAGTACGGTATTAGATCCATCTGAACAACTTAGCTGAAGGGAAAAAAAGCACACTGCTAGAACAGAGTGCCAGGGAAATTATGGAGGTTATGAAATGATATATTGTGTTCATGATCCCCAAGCATTTTCTACAGTGTTAGACAAAAGAAGAAAGAAAACTATGCATAAAAAATATGGTACACAAACAACATAAAGTATGTTGCCATGACTGAACATAATTCTTTAATGTCTATACGTATCATCAGGAGTTTATTATTAATCTCATTTTTGTCTTCTCCAAACAGTACCACGTCAATTCCACCTCTACAAGCTAATAAAGTATTAAATGAATCTTCAAATGCATCAAAATGAACTCATATGCAGAATTAGAGCATTCATCATTGGAGGTACAAAAAAGCACAAAAATAAATATACAGGATTATCCATCTAATGTATGTATCAACTAATCTTCTACCTACCACCTTATTACTGCTGGTATAAATATAATACACCACAACATATAAAATGGAATCCTGACTCAGCCACTCTATAATGTCAACCTCTAAATTTCGACTGTCAGAACAGCTACCAGGAATGGATTCTACTCATTGAACTTTACATGTGACATAGTCAAAAGTGTAGGCTTTTGATCATCACTTGGAGGCATTTCTAAAGAATGATTCATCTGATCTAATGCAGATATCTAAATTAGGCCTGATGAACTGCCCTCAGGTTATCTTTTTCCACTAACTATAAACAGTCAACTGAGTTGTAAATACTTATACTTGGACCTTCCTGATAAGACAAGATAATTATGATTTAAAAGAACAAAAAAACTTTTTCTAGCAACCACAATATCAAAAAATCTGTTTTAATGCCTGTAGTTCCTAAACTGATACACACATGATACACCACAATCACATGCCAAAATGCATCCTCCAGCCAAGATACTCTCTAAACAATTTAAAGATGCAATACAATAGATAACACTGCACAGTGCCCCGTTCAGGTGGTTTTGCTTTGGTCAAGGAGATAAAATGGTAGCAGACAGCAGAAAGATGTAAGGTGGTGACACATGTCAACCATTACAAACTTGGATCTGCTAAAATCAAAAGTAGATGGAATCTTTCCAATCACCTCAAAATGAGCACACAAAACCTTTTCTAAGTAAGGTGACAATATAATAATTTTACCATCAGGACAATATTAAAAATTATTAGTACCCATTTTAATAGTTACACAGGAGAAGTATGAAAATTTCACAAAGTTCCATATGCACTTTAGACAATAATAAAAGCCAGAATTCTGACAAAATCCTTATAACCCTGGACCAGAAGAGGACCAGAATGCTTTAGTGATGATCTAGGCTTAAGTACCAAACTGCATCAAGCCACCTAAATAGATACCTAAATATCTGAAGACTCCTGAGTTTGCTATCCAGATATTTAGAACTCTGTGCATGTCCATTACATCTGCCAATTTAATTAAGATTAGTGAATTCCTATTCAGAATCCTTAAACTGACATTTCTTCATACAAATCATCAGAGGAATGTGATCCAGTAGGTATACTGAGAGGATGTTTAGTACCCAGTTAAGAACAATAGAGAGCAGCAATTTAACTAAAAACTACAAACGAAACAGGTACAACGTTTCATGTGTTGAACAATTATATGAGCTTTTCCACAGGCATGAGACAAACACAATTCTCTCTTCTTGACGAGACTGAAACCCACATCCACCACATTCAGCAAAGCAGAAAATACATTTCTCTGGCCAACTGACAAGGACACCAAATATAAGAGAAGAGGTCTGTTTCCTTTGTCCCTGGCCACGTCTCACTGGAATTTTTACACAGTATAATCACACAAAAGATCCATTCTGAAAACAACAATATCAGATCTCCTCTCTTTGACAGGTAAACACAGTAAGACAGTAAATTCCACTCTTGGCTCTATTCTTAAAACATATAGCCACAGAGCAATCCTCCAACAGTGAAGAACATTTCCACCAATCCTCTCTGTAAGGCAGGTAAATACAGTGCATTTTATCGGTAGAAAGACAACCATCCTTACACCAATGCTGTCAACTCTTTTGAAGAATAACGTTAAAAGAGAAAATTAGATGACTAAGTACTGGGAGAGAGTTCCAGGCAATACATATTGATCTGCTGCAGATATCCAACTTAGAGACACCTAAGACATATCTCTCCAATGCTCACACTGACAGGTTAAGAAGACACAGTCCAACCTATGGATAATATCCTCTCTCCCTTGTTGCCTAGTGTATACTCCATTCAGCAGCATCTACCTTCTCTGAAACACTACACAGGAAAAGCAGATCTTTATCACAACTACAGGCTAGTTTTGCTGACAATAACCATCACCGCACTTGAGTCTTTCCACAGATCTTGTACAGTTTGAATGTCTTGCTCTCTTGATATCCACAAATCTTATCCAGATTGATAGCTATGTCTGATTTAATTTATCTCAGGGAGATTCTAAAATGGAAAGTTCATGTATTTTCTCTGATTTTGTTTTCCCTTTTGATGGAAATATGCGATAGAGATATGGAAATCGAGATAAATCTAAGTTTTAAGTGTTTGCTGGTACATAGGACTCCGATAGGATTCCTGTTGCTTAGCATGGCATTCAAGAGGCTGTCATATGCCCTCTTCTGCTAGGGCAACTGATCAGCCTTAAGTATATCCAAAAAGATTATACACCTATGAATATGTATCTTACCTCTCTCCATTCTTTGTTTCCAATTGCTTGAGTGTACAAAACACAGACTGTGAAAAGAAAAAAAAGTTTGGTCATTTTCAAATTGCTTAGAAAGGATATTAACACATCCTTAAATTAAGTGAACTAGTTCTGTAGCCTCTTGCGCTGTTGAAATTAGTAACTAGGACAATCAAATAGTAATACGTTTTCCCTCAGTTTTCAGTATGCTTAACCAGACTGGAGACAATATGGTCTAGTTGTGAAGAAATGAGCTGATAAACGGAGAGGTTCTAAACTGGGAGGCAGCACTTATGCTTGACCTCCACCAAAGCCCTTGAAAATCTTTAGTGGTAAAATTAAATAAAAGTAGGTCTTCTTTAAATGTGGATGGTCAGGTTATTCTAGACAATCTAACGCATAATTACCCTAAAATATGCTTCCTTCAAGAGAGAAGATAATTAAAATAAAAACAAATGAGGACCCTACTGAAAAAAAGACAGGGGAAATAGAAGTGGAAAAAAGGAAAAAAACATTACTTCTTAGGTTTTCTGCCTTAATTCTACTTCAAATTATTTTTTTAAACTAAAACATAATAAAAAATTGAATCAATTCAGTTTTTGACCTAAGCTGTTTTTGAAAGACCAAGCAGAACAATTCCACAGTCTCACTCACATCTGTATTTCCAGAACAGCACCTCACTGCACATTATGCTGCAGTTTTCATCGCAGGGAAGGGTACAGGGATTATAACCAGGTCTTTTAAAAATTCTTATCAGTGCAGATCACTTGCACTGCAGGAGCGCTATAAACTTTATCTTCTACAGTCTTGAACTAGTTGCAGACAACTACCATACTCCAATTTTTACCTGAAACTCTTCCACAACCCCTTTCTAAACAGTGGAAATATAGATAGTTGTATGCTTTTTCCCCCAACAAATTCTTTTCCTGTGCCAATCATTATTTTTCAAAAGAAGATTAAAAATAATACTGTTTTAGGTTGCAGCCTCAAACAAGAAAGGTAGAGGTCTAGTTTTGCTCTCAATGAAGTCAGAATCATCAACAGAGCAAAGCAGAAACAAAGTCAAGCTTCAAACTACATTTTCTTCTTACTCCACAAACAAAAAACAAATCCCCTTAGGCAGTAGCAAATAAGAGGAGGAAGAGAAAAAAGCAATTCAATATTGTAGCTCACAGAGAAGTTAAAAGTTAACACTTTTTTATAAAAAAAATAAGATGTCTTGTAGATGAAAAAAGCTTTTACATTAAAAAAATAAAAACAATTCTCTGGAGATGTCTGTCTTTCTCCATTTACTCTAGATTTACTCTTGGTAATCATGCACCTAGCTTTGGTTACTGCTTACGCTAGACTGAATCCAAAGCAAAAAGTGTATTTTAAATCACACTCTGGAGTAGACTGCTGAAGCGTATTACATGAAGAATGAAGTGAAATAGGAAAATGTGAGAAAACAGAGTGAAATGGAAGCTACAAAATCAGCTACAGAAAGTTCTGAAGGTTACTGACCACCTGACTAACCTTTATATCTAGAATTGTAGAATTATAGAATATCCTGAGCTGGAAGGGAACCCACAGGGATCATCCAAGTCCAACTCCCAGTCCTGCATAGGACCATTCCCAAGAACACCATGTTCCTCAGAATATTGTCCAAATGGTTGATGAACTCAGGCTTGGTGCTGTGACCACCTCCCTGGAGAGCCCGTTCCAGTGCCCAACCACCCCCAGAATGAAAAACCTTTTCCTAATATCCAACCCAAACCTCCCCCAACTTCGGGCTTTTTTTCCCTATTTTTGGCATCTTTTTTCCCTCAAACGACCCCCCCATTTTGGAATTTTTCCCGATTTTCCAAGGCTCTGGATCCTTCCCCCACTCTCCTGATGCTGCTGCTCTTCCCAATCCCTATTCCCACCCTTCCCATGGATCCATTCCCCAGGGAAAGCCTTTATTCCCTCAAAACCAGAAACCCCAGGGACTCACTCGGGATGAATTCCGGGAATTCCAACCTNCTGTGACCACCTCCCTGGAGAGCCCGTTCCAGTGCCCAACCACCCCCAGAATGAAAAACCTTTTCCTAATATCCAACCCAAACCTCCCCTGACAGCTTCATGCCACATCCTTGGGCCCTGTAACTGGTCAGAGAGAAGAGATCAGTGCCTGTCCCTCTGCTTCCCCTTGTGAGGAAGTTGAAGACTGCAACGAGGTCTCCTCACAGTCTCTTCTTCTCCAGGCTGAACATTTTTCCCCATTTCTTTTGGACAGTTTCTGTGCAGTTCCCAGGCGTTTATCATTTTTTGTTAGAAGTTCTTCAACAGACAGAAGGTTCAATAAAGAAGAAGGCCTCTCCTACCCTGAGAAAGACTCTGATAAAGAAGATAGAAAAGAAAAACACAGCTAACGAGCTGGTCCAGACCAGCTGTGAACCTTGAATGCATTCCAGGAGGCTGATTTTGTGCCACAAAAGAGGAGTCAACAAAAGCACAAGCTGAAGAAGAGGATGGAATCAGAATCTAGAGGTTGTCCAGAGACCTCCAACCCTAAATCTAGAGGTGTGTCTGGGACAGAGTGATGGGTGGAACAGGCTTGGAAAGTGGGTGTAGCAACGATGTAATGTCTAGAAACTATGGTATAAAAGTGTGTAACCTGTGAATTTCAGCGTGCACAATTTGGAATGGATTTCCTGCGCATCCAACTGCTGTAAATAAAGGAATGCTTTCTTTCTAATACTCAAAAAAGAGTGTTAGAGAGTTCTTTTCTGGCCTTTTTTGGCATAAAACAAACCAAATTACTTCAGCTGCTCCTCTTATGGCTTCTCCTCTAGACCTTTCTCCATCTTCACAGCCCTATCTAGTAAAACCTGCATCAAGGCAACACTGGGAGAAGGAAATAAAGAAGAAAAAAATTTTCTCTGGACATAACCCTACTGATAACTTGCAAGTTCTCACAAAAATTGCTTTCACTTTCCCCATTAGAAACTCTTTTTTAAACTAATGTTACCAGTTCTGCAGTAATGAATATTTTCCAATTTTCAGCAGTGGTTTCCAAGAATGGAAATGTCTTACTAACTACAAAAGCAGATAGAATTGTGAATTTTACCCATTTTGCTAAGGGCTTGCATCCAAATTTTCCATTAGAAATTTCTCATACCTATAATCCCAGTTGAGATTTAAACAGAAATTCATTTAGAGAAAAAGCCACTATACAGATAATATGCACTTTTACTATTCAGATACTTGATTGTCCAGATCTTTCTTAAACATAATTATTTTTCACTTTTGATTAGCTGCTTTATTTTTGCACTGTGTCCTGCCCTTTGCATTAGTATTCAGAGAGTAAATTAAGTAAAAGCTGTGCATTGCAGTAGGAACAAAAAGAATATTAAAAAATGAGAGATTTAATATTGAGAAGTAACAATACAACTATAAAATATCCACTACCATGAAATTAAAAAAAAAAAAAAAAAGAAATAATCTGCCACTACCTTATCTCCCTAGTTTATAAAGTCAAATAAAAGAACATCTGTGAGGAAAAAGACTGAAACAGATTACTGTAGGATAAGTTTAGTCTCATATCATGGTTGGTGAGATGGGAGTCACAGACAATATAATAGGATTAAAAAAGAGGTGTAAAGTTACACCTTAAAACTAATTCAGTTTCTTACTTTATTCCTGCTTTTTGAAAGGCTGCTCACACGTCTGTCCGTTAGAATCCTAGTTTCCAAATTCAGTTTCTTCATAGTCAGTTGATAGTCAGTACTATCATCTGGGGGTTTTTAATCTTTGTAGGACTTAAAGAAAGCAATGCTATCATTCTCGCCTTTTCATTGTTGAGTTATTAGCAGATGTCTATTCCCCTGACTATCAGTGACTCCCCACTGGTCCTCAAGGTATACCAGAGGAGTGGAACCACCTCTCTAGTTTAAGTATAATTTATATAAAACCTTAGATGAGGAGGAAAAAAGCTAAAAATTTGTAGTATGACTAGCAATTTTCTGATATTTATCCAGGCTACAAATGTGGCAGGTATTTTAAATATAATTAAGATATAGAATCGCAATAATCTCATGTAATAATCTCATGCAATATTTCATTGCAAGTAAAAGGTGCAAGTCTGACAGTGACACATACATGTGCATCTCAAACTGACATATCCAAAAAAATTCAGTCCTAATGAAAGCTGTAGAAAAGACATACAAAGCATTTATCAGCAAGACTGAAATGTAAGTTTAGAATAATTTTAAAAGTTCTTCTATCCTTCCTCTAAAACTCACCCCAGAAATTTTCAGGAAACTGACCATGATACTGGTTGCCGTCAGACTGACTATCTCTAAAGACTCCTGTAGAAATAGTTTTGTAAAGATTCTGATACACTAATTGCAATAATCACTCAAAAATTTCTTCAAAGTCATATCCAACTGGAGAAATGCAAATAAATATGGTGAAGTTGATCTAAAGCACTTGAAATGCTCAAACCAGATATTTAAGGCTCCATGAAGCAAACAATTATTCTTTTTTAGCAGAAAACAGTTAACAGCACTGTCACAAGAGAGAGGAAGGAATAAAGTAGTATAAATAAAATTTGAAAAGCCATCATATCATGCAACCACATCCTAAGATAGATCTGAAAATAACAGTTCTTCTCTCAATCTCAAAAACTGAAGGAGCAATGAGAAAGTTCAGAGTGGCACACTGATAAACAGTAACTCAGAAACTCTTTGTAAGGCTTTGCCATATGAGCTTTTCCAAGGGAAGATACATCCACATCTGTAGTCAGGAATATAACTAATACTTAGCAATTTTTAACTCTTGACACTGGTGTAACATTCAAGGTAAATTTAATTACATCTTGCAATGAAGACGGTGGAAATGCCAACAGTTATCACTCCTCTGTAGATACAGCTCCAAAAATATTATAGTCTGCACCTTCCTATTTTTTGAGATAGATTGAGCCTCCCTTACCTACTCTCGTCCTTCCCTGTGCTTATCCTTTAGACTGGCAATTGCTGATACATCCATACTGCCCATCTCTGTTTTCCCAAACATAACATGTATTCCATTTCAAGGAAGACTTACCCACAATAAAGTTGACCTTTTCCCCATGCTACCTGAACCTTGTCATGGTAGTAGTTCTAGCAGGACTCACCGTTACTCTTCACTGACCAGCTTTCATACCTTCTAGGTAGAGCTTCCCTAAGGTCCCTTTGTCCCAACTGCCATAAGATTCTTCTCATTGTTATCATCTTCCATGGGGAAGATTCCTCAGGGGAAGAGTTTTTACATCTTCAGTCTTTCGTATCAGACCCTTCCTACGATCATACCCAGGAGTCACAGGGTTCCACAAGAGGACATTCCATCCTGACCATAGTGCTGCCACCACAGCCACACAGGGGGCTCGGCTTGGCTAAACACAGCATGGAAAAGATGAAGGGAAGAAAATGATCCTGCCTAACCGTCATTAGACAGCAGAAACATGCCAAAATCATTAATCTATATCTCCTTTGCAGGTCTTATCTCTGCCTCATCAGGGAAGCACTACTTCTGCTCAAAAAACCCACCATTTTTCAAAACCATTACTAGAAAAAACAAACAGTCTCCAGACTGGGAGAGCAGAATGGTCCAAATGCAACAATAAATCAGCATGTATGACTTGCTTTGACTCCACTGAGCAGAAAGCAACTGTCAGTAAGAGGCTTCAGTATTGTTTAAAATACTTCATGGACAAGGGCTATCCAAGTTTGTCCCATCTATATGTAATATCTCCACAGTTATTTCTGTAACTTGCCTCTAGGAAGGCAAAGTGACAGATTCCTCTTGGCATGAATATTCTAGATTTCAGGGAAATGGTTGGAATTGGAATAAATACTGAGCAGCAACTACTGTATCCAAAAAAAGGCTAAGCCAACCTCCTAAGAAAACTGGAGAAATCAGAAGTTCCTTTCTAATTTCAGGAGAAGGCTGTTTATGTTGACAGGGAAATGCTCTATATTCATGTGTCCCTCTGAGAAAAAGACCGAGAAGGCAAAATTGGATTTTCACTATCGGTATGATCCTTAGATCATGGCAGTGGAGTATGAAAAGTATACTAGAATTGGCCTAAGCAAATCCAATGAGACCTCAACATGCACAGTAACTGTACATGGTTTTATCTCATATGAGATCTAATGGTTGTAAATTCAGAGGCTCCAAAAGTGGATCTTGTGAAAGTGGCAGGATGTTGGGTTTGATACCTCTTTTAGCTATAGGATAAAGTTACTGTATAGAGAGCAGCCTAAGAATGGCCTTTGTTCAAGCAAAAAGACATTGAGGAAAGTTGTCCTGCCTTACTTTCAACTAGAAAAAAGAACAGCACCATTTTTACAGTAGGGCCATATCTCTGTGCCCAACTAAAGGACAATAGGTGCAAACACACTAAACTGGCTAATAGAAAACCTGCAGAGCACTAAAACCGAATGTACACTGGAGAGTACCCACAATCAAAGCTGCTCTGACAAGTAACTTCTTGAGTGCAAATATAGTATGAGCACTTCCAGAGTCAACAGTTTCCCTCTTCTCTCTTGTGTCCCTTCCTCAGCATGGGTCATCCACCAGCCACGGTCTTTGGGTTTGTTCACCTGTCCTGGCTTGGGCTGTGCACAGGCTATGTAAGTGTACTGCCTTTGGCATGGAGTGTCTCTTTTCAAGAATACATCTCCAGTACTATAACTTCAGAAGTGCAGCTCTGGCAATATGTCCAACAGCTGTGTCCCTAGCTTGTAACTGCTGACACTTTTTTACTAAAATGAACAGGGGCACTGTGTGCTCCCTTGGCTAGAAGTTCTGGCAGGCAAACCCCACTCAGACGGTTTTCAGAGCTGACAGGTACCAGCTGTGACAGTCACAGGCTGGTTCATGGCCTTCTCACACACAGGTGACATTGCAGTTCCCTGCGACTCAAACCCTCGCAATTTATGTCTAATACAGTTCCCTATCTGATAAAAACTTGAAGCATTTGCTCTTAATAATATTTGAGCTTAAAAACTAGACTCCTTATCACCTCTGTTGAAAGGCATCTTGATTCAATATAAGAGACCTCTGAATTCAATTTTGGAAATAGGTCACTGAGCACTCTTCAAAACAGCTTAACCTGGACAACTGTGTCTTTTTTAGCCAAGTAAACAAGGAAAAATTTTTAGTAATATGCAAAACACTCAACTCTACTTCTGCTTGATCTTCCTACATCACAGGCATGGTAGTGTCTTTGTTTCCTGTTTTACAGGTTAGAAATATCAAAGGTACTCTCAACTTCTTGTAGCTTTTCCCCAGGAAGTAGAAGCTTTTCCTGTCAAAACAGTACTGCAGAATAGCTCTCAAGAAATTTGCAGTTAAAAATGGAAACACATACTCTCACACAAGTGCTCAAATGGAGCCACACTGTCACATGACTCAGTATTCATATCCCATCAGGACATGGTTGCATGTCTAGAAATTTGATAGAAGTATTTGTGTCTTGGGTTATTTCCAATGCCAATAAGCACAATACATGATATCCTGAGGAAGAAAAGCCCAGGCTTAAAAAAAAAAAGAAAATTAACTTAGAGATAAAAGCAAATAGAGAATTGTAGGGGAAGACAACATGACACGAGACACCAAAGGACCAGTCTATTAACACTAGAGAAGTACTTTGATTAAACACTATCAGAAAAAAAAGAAATTTTTTGTGGTCTCATTTCCTTCATAAAAGTTTTATAAAGTATCCAATACAGGAAGATAGTAACAGATTTTTCATAGACAGGAAAGCTTTGGTCATATTTTAACACAATTTAGGGGGAAAGTGTGTGTCCCTGTCTTACAAATCTGAAAACATTAATTCATAAACCATTCTTGATCAGGAAAAGTCATGTTTCCCAGAGATTAATTAACTTAGTTTTATTTTTCAGCATTTGATTCTGAGATTAGTGGACACTATGTACAAGTACCAACAAGTGTTTGTTTATTTAGTATTCTGCTTAATGGTTCTTAAAAAGACCTGGAACAACAGATACTAAAAAAGAAAGAATAGCCCAACATTCCTGAATTTATTAATTTGAGGAAACTTTAGGTTGACTGCTAAATAAGAGACTATTTACCTAAGGAAAGCAATACAGTCTTTAAAATTCCAGTTCACATAAATGATAAGTGTAACTTATTTAAGTGTAACTTAATTACTGTAAGTAATTGTCACAAAGACAATGTAAACCTGATGCTGAAGAAAATAACCCCTTTAATTTTTAACCAGTTTTTGCACATTTGGAATACATAATGAGAAGAAACGATAAAATGCTATATACTTACTCGGATCAGATTTAGAAAATGTATCTCTGTCCAAAAGATTTCTATAAAAAAAAAAAGAGATAAAAATAATCTTATGTATAAAAAAATCACAAAATATGCAAATCAGAAACCAATATATATTTTTTTTAAACTTTTTTTTCCAAGAGTCAGCTTAGTTTTCTTCCTTCCTAATACACAAGACACTCAAAATCAGTCAGCACTAACACTTGAGTCATATTTAATCTTATTACACATTTTGGATTTAAGCAAACTGTGGCTCATTCACTCCAATACCATGAAGTGAAAAGCAACCACAAGCACATTAAATATGTATATAAAAAATTAACACCAAGAACAGAAACATACTTAAATCACAAATATCTATCAGAGCTTAACTTGCCAGCTGAACCCAAAAACTTTAGACTATACTTAAAGAATGGCTATGAGACTTCAGAGCCATCAGGAAATATCTGTAAGAATCTGTCATGGATCAGAACTAAAGAATACATGGGACACATCAAAACAAGGAATTTTACAATTATCTACAGAATACCCAGGAATAAGTAGTAAGAATTAATTCCTTTGTTATGCAATGCAGTCCCTATATCGTAGGCACAATCCAGCCAACAGATAAGTAGATCATCATACACAATCATACACACAGAAGTAGATTCAAATTAACAATAAGTAAAGAATCAGGACTGACCAGAAAACCACTCTCAGAATAGTTACCAACATTTCATCATTCAAAAAGTAAAAATTTAAAATAAACAAAAATTGTCTTGACAGACTAGAAAAATGTTCTGAAAGCAGGATGCCATTGAATAACAACAAGAAAGAGCTATTGAACTTTGTAAGGTAGTTTAAGTTAGGCATTAAATTTAACAGCAAAAATGCAGCATAACTACACGTAGCTGGATATAAATCAGTTATGTCAAAAATGGTTCTAGACATCACAGTTGACCACAAATTGAATGCAAGTGAGGAGTCTTGTACCTCTGGGAAAAAGGCATACTGGAATACACAAACAAAAATGCCACTTTAGACTAATTGTCTGGTCTTCATAATACTGGCAAACACTCAATTCAACCAATAATGTTTTGAGCACTCCAATTTCTTGCAATCTAAGACAGACATGGAGCCACTGGAGTTCAGTGAAAGCAGAAATAACCAGAAGTATATAGACTGTCTGTGAGAAAAACACTGCTACAAATTGCAACTGACCTTGATGTAGACAGAGCAAGTAGGAACAAGTTTAATCCTAAATTGGATCTTCTGCACTGCAAGCATAGAAATTGAACTTTATTCCATTGTTTTACCACCTTTCATTGTTAAACATGGCCAGATATGATGTGAAATCTTCACTGTCTTCAAGAACATGTAATGCAGCCACGATTACTCCTAGTAAGTTCTTTGATCCTACCCCAGAGCAAGCGGAAGTATTAAATAACCAGACTACATCCCTTACAGTTTATTATTTTTAATAATTAGTAGAGCCTCTTCAAAGGGCACCATTTATTACTCGCATTCAGATCTAAATCGCATTATTTTTGTGGTACTGAACAGTGCTGAAAAGTAGATTAATGTTTTGTTCAATACAGGTGTTCTAAGTGGTCCACTCAGACTTCAACAAGGAAAAGATACCATACCAAATTTAGGTATTGCCAAGTTCACATTCCAGAACAAGCAATATGATCAAAACATAGCTTTAAATGAACATTGGACGGATCTGTTTTATTTAATTTAACCAAAGTAGGCACAGGCATTAAAATCAGTACTTGTGAATGAACCTGAATTCTGCATGCACGGATTCTTCAGAACTTCTCTAACCTATTCAGAAGTGTGATTTTCATAAATGCATACAATTATACTCAGAGAAACTGTATTCTACCCTAACCAAAAATGTGCAAATATAAATTGAAATATTAACAAACCCAGGAATATCAGTGAATCCAAGCCAGTATTTGACAACAATCACTACAAACTGCTTTAAAAAACAGTACAGTGAGTTCTGCAATATCTGAACTGCCAATCCAAAATGCAAATTGCCTCCTCTGCCTCTTACGTTACATATACCTAGATACGGCATTAATTCATGGTAAATAGAACTGGATTATCCCAAAATTAATTGCTAGAAAACATAAAAATTAAGAGTCATATGACAGAAATAGCCCATTAGATTTCATGAAAGGCTTCCCATATTCACCATTAGAATTCCAAACAATTTTTATTCCTCTGCTTAATGACTATATAAAGTGACCTTGTAATTGGTATGTTAGTGTTTGTCACTGCAGACTAAGATTAAGGCATCTTAACCATACTTATACTAAGATAAGAAATTCAAAGCACCTTAGGTATTTCCTACTCTTATTGTGTTCCTTTTTAAGTTTTTCCCCCTCTATTTTCCAATATACAAACATAAAGACTGGCCTGTACTGTAAAGCTCAGACTCTCCTGATACTTTTATTCCAGCAGTTGCAAAAAGCACCACCATGGAAACAGGCAGAAAAAGAAAGAATCTGTAACACTTCTTGAGAATGTTCCTGGTCTCCAACCATTAGCTGCTCTCAGATACCTCATGATTTATTAACATTTCTACATAAACAGTATCCCTGAAAGGATTGCAAGGTTTGAGATACCAAAGGTTAACATTCTAATTCAGGTCAGTATGTGTCACCAATTCACATTTTTGAACTAACACAGTTTGCAATATCCTCAATTCCACCCTTCACACATTTTCCCATAAATAAACATCTTCAGTAAAGATTGCAGACATGCCTGATCATCCAAAACATTAATAGCCATCCAAAATAGTAACATAAAAATTTAACAAGCTGTTCAAGCAATGCAGCCAATTTCAAAAGGAACTTAAAAGACAAAAAAAGTCTGATTTGTTCACTAACAACAGGCTGCTCAATTTAATTTGTGTATTTTCATTTTAAGGGAATAACAGTTGAAGTACTCATTTAAATAAGCAAAACCTGCCTGGTACATAAGCACAGGACAATCTAAACCCACAAGAAATGGTAACAGCCACATGAGAAAGAAGATTGGATATATTTCTAGAACTTTAGGTTGCCTTTATACTCTTAATTTGCAATAGCACTTTCTGCACTGCTGAGCAATGCAGAGTGTATTCTTACCCTTTTTCCTAAGAAAAGCATTCTCTTTGGTAGTACACTGTTTTGTCTCAGGAAAGCTCACAAACGCAGAAACCAGAAATATAAAACTTCTTTTTCTTTTTCCTAATCAAAGTATCAAGAGAATCAGACATATTTTGACTGAACACAGTGAATACTTTTTTCTACGCCCATTAAGTCTTTTGATAAAGAATGCAAAAGGAAAAGAAATTGCTCTCAATTACAAGGAAGAAAAAAAAAACAAACACGTTTTTACCTGGAAAAACATGCACATCAAATACTTACAGCAAAGTAGTCCAGGAACATCTGTGCAAAAAGCATTATTCCACCAGCACAGATGCTGAAGGAATGCATTCTGCACCGGCCCATTCTGGACTGGACCTTTCAAAATGGTTGCAATAGCATAGACAACTAAGGAGAAAAAAAATTAATAAAAGCCATGGCAATAACCATGCCTAAACTGAAAAGTACAAGACATATTAGAAACGCTGGGATAATTTTTTTTTCTATATAGTGAGACCAATTTCCCCAGGAGAAAAAGAAAAAAGTACTCAGTAAATAAGATAAGTTAAAACATACTTAGCTATGTTTGCAGAATCACTGTTCACACAGTTTCATGAACTCCATAAAAATTTATCAAAAAAACCAGTTTCTGTCCAGTGCTTCAGAAAGTTTTTTAGAGAACAGTGTTTCAGTTGGAAGGAACCATTCTTACCCACCCAGTCCAACTGCCTGACCAACTCCAGGCTGACCAAAAGCTGAAATGTGTAGGTTAAGGGCACTGTTCAAATGCCTCTCAAACACCGAGTCTTGGGGCATCGACCACATCTCTAGGAAGCCTGTTCCAGTGTTTGACCACCCTCTCAGTAAATGTTTCCTAATGCCAAGTGTCTTGTACTAATCAATTAAAACTAATTAGTTGTTTAATCTAAACAAGTCATGTATAAATCATGTACTTCAAGATTCACTGGTCTAGTCAGCAGTGGTAGCAAACCAGAAACTGTTACAGCCGATGTCGCTTCACAGGATCCCACGTACTCTATGTATTATACATATGTAGTTAGATGTACACTAAAAAGTAGCATTTACTCACCTTGTTCACGTACACTTGGCTTCAAATTTTACTTCATTTTAATGATCAATATCCCTAAGTTTTTTTTTTAATCTTTTGTTGAACTCAACCGCTAAGCAGAAGTAAATCCAATTCCACCCTTCAGAAATGACAATTCTGAAGAACAGACCACAGTAACTACAGAACTGAATAGTCTAAAATATGCTTCTCTAGTTTAAAAACAAACAAACAAAAAAAAAAACGTGCTGACTGGAAAAATACTTATTTATACATTGTTTTCAACAGCTCTGAAATCCTTAATGATAAAATCTGGTTTACTTCAGAGGAATTTGTCAGAATCTCTCTGGGTGTTATGGTTTTATGTTTCTCTTCATCTTTAGATTATATCTAAGTGCATGCAAAGATTCCCTGGTTGTGAAATAAAGCACTCAGCACTTTGCAAATACAACTTAGTTACCTGTGTAAAATTATTTTTAAATTTTAGAAAACACACATTTTCAATATGTTATATTCTCATAGAAGCATACACTGCTTCTCTCAGACTTGTATTAATCCATGAGAAAAGAAATTCAATAAATACATTTCTGTTTCCCTCACTCAATGAAGGGCCCATATCCCTTTTTCAAGGAAGATCCTGAAAAAAAAATGTACCTCCTCACTTTTTACTGTGCAGAACAGTATCCACTGTACTACTAATTGTAACATAGCTATATTAACCTAGCAGTCACTGCCCTTTAGTTTTAACTGATACTACTGAACTTGCAGGAGTCTGTCCTAGGTAAAATGAAATGATATATGATCCAAAGAGTCCACTTGAGTGGAGAACCCACTTGACTTCCTGCAGAGTAATTTCACAAACAACTTTCAGCTGTATTGCTAGAAAAAGTAGTCATCCTTCTGCAGCCATTTACTTTCTCCTTCCATATTCTGTCAGAGCACAACAAAGTGAGCTGTGAGCCTTGAGATCTCTAGATTCAAAATGCCCTGGACCAAAAGCACATCAGACAATTTCTCAGAATTTTACCCTCTTGTCAAAACAACTGGTTCTCTTAAAATAGGCTCACAGGTTAGAAAACAGTGGCTCTAATGACTAAGAGGTAATTAGGATGACCTCTTCTTTCTGTTCAGATTGTTTCCATTCTTTGGGACACTAGAAGTACTGGAAAGGAAGCAAACAGATCTCTGATATGCAAGTTTAAGAAAACATCCACAACGCTTCTTCACAAGCTTTGGAGAAATAATTCACTATTCTTGTTCACAAGAAGACAAAGAAATAATTTTCAGCCTCCCACTAACTTTCATTGTCACGTTAAATATATATTGATTCAGAAGCCATATGGGGAAAAAGAAAGGGAGAAGCAATAAGAAGGGTTAAACCAGTAGTGTTTCCATGACTTTTATGATAACCCAGAGAAAGTGTTCTCTGGTTAGATGTATGCAAACAATTTTAGGATGAAACCTCTATTAAAACTGCTGACTGGGGGTTAAAAAAAAAAACAAAGGAATTACCAAGTTTATTTACTTTAACATAACAATAGTTTTGCAGGAATTCTGTTGAAACAGGAAGTACTGGATTATGAAAATACACATTTGTGGATGAAGCAGATCTGAACACAGTCTTGGACTATTCCAGTTTAAATTTTAAAAAGTCCTTTTGAGAATATCATGAACGGGTGGAAATCTGCTTCAGTACCAACTGAGTTACTTGAAATCAACAGAATGAACCATCCATATTTATGTTGTTAAGGCTTGGAAGGTAAACAGACTCTGTGAAAGAGCTATTCAATCTAGTGTCAAGCCACCAGTCCTCTCCAGTTACTTTCACCAGACCATCCAAATCCATGGATATGCTGCCTTATTTGAGTTTTTTTAGGAATGTATAGATAATACATTAATAGTGTTTCATTAATGTATAACAACATATAAAACATATAGACCGGTTTTGCACAGTTTTTCTGAAACAACTCTTTAAAAGGTATACATCAAAGAAGTAACTTACAAAGCAAATACCACCAATTCATCCTTTCTCTGTTGTTGCAGGACTGTTGGTGGTGAGCCACTACTCAGCTGGACAGAGAAGGGAGGAAAATAATACTACCACAGAAAGTCTTCAGAAAAACACACTTAAAGTCGTTACTCATTTCTTAGTACCTGGCCCTTTTCCTGCCATAGGGCTTCCTTTTATGCTCCCCTTCTGAGGCACATGTTGGTTTCAGCTGCAGGAGAGTGTTACAGTGAGCCATCCGTGAGTGTCTCCCACCCTGTCTGGTGAGAAGCATGAAATTGACCGTGGTGGCAGGGGTGGAGCAGATGGTCTCAGAAGGACTATGATGTTGAAGGCTTCTTCCTCTTCACTCTGAGGACCCCCATTTGAGCAAACATGCTCTTACTTCATTCATCTGCAACTGCATTTTACATTCACATTTACTGTACACTACATACAGTGTGTATTGTATCTGCTCAAGACTTGCTCTCTCAGCTCTTTTGGATTTGCCCAGCTCCCAGTCTGCACTTCTCTACCAACCTTTGGTGGCCTCTTTACAGTATGGGGTTCCCCAGTAGGGGGACATCCCTAATCCCCTCTTTCCACCCTCTGCTCTCACACCCAGCATCCAGTGGTCCCAATTGCAATGCCTGTGCTATCACAGTATGACGATGCTCCTCCGTACTATACCATTCTGTGAGGGTCACAAATACATTATACACAGAACAACTACTTGCTACTACTATCTGTATAAAGAAATATGGTTATACCACACAATTACACACAGAAAAGCTCAAGTGAAACCAAGGAGTAGCCACTCATTTGCTAGGAAAAAAAAATCACTGAGTTTGGTTTTGCAGCTAAGCAAAACCAAACAAAGCTCCATGTAGACAGGGAGAAGTTTAGACAAAACCTGGCAAGTCCTGACACTTGCACAGTTAGTGTAAAACCTGGTGAAAGAGTGAAATGTTAAAGGTTAATGACTCAAACAATCAGATTTGCAAAAACAGCAGGGTGCTTTGCTGAGGCCGGGTTTGCAGCTCCCAACTAAAGGGGAGGAGAAGGGTTCTTGAGTGTGTGTTGGTGCAGCCTCTGATCTGCATAACAGCCCGGGTGCAGAGGAAATGCACACCCACCACCAGAGGATGATCAAACAGACCTTTGTTTAGCAACAAGCTGGGTTTTGAGCCAGACAAGGGAAAAGGCCAAAAGACCAGTAAGAAACAGATCCTGTGAGGTGGGATAATGCTTTTTATCATGCCAATGTCCTCCCTCCCAATAAGGCTCAGGTGCAAAATAGCTCTTCCACCCCCTGGGAGAGATATTGGGACATTAAGTCTGAAGGTATTCATCCTTTCTGATAAAACAATTGGCTCAACTATGTAGGCATGAGAAACAGTAGTCATGTCTTAGAAGGGGCCATAAACCATCAAAGATGCCCAAATGACCCTGAGACTCATTTCTGGGGCCTTCCACCAGAAAGGTGGATCATCACATTTCACTGTGATGATCCAGTGTTTCACCAGATAGTGTAAAACTCCTGCCTCCAGGGGAGGTACCTGGGTGTTCCCACCTGAACGAGTATTACTTCACTGAACTTTTTGTTTTGAGGGCTTCTCCACTCCAGATGGATCAAGATTCTGACCATCACCTCCACCAAGTGACATCAAAATTGCAACCATCAAGTCTCGTTGCTGGATCCATATTCAGGTGATATCTTCCCTCTCCACCATCTACTCTTACCCTTTTTCTTTCTTTCATTTCCTTACATAGTTTCTTAAGTGATATTTTTATATTGTTAAATTTCTATAGACAATAACTAAAGCAGGGGAGTGTCTCCTTTCCATTGCAACCAAACTGTTCTAAGATAAACCTGCCATATACACATATACACTGGTCATTCAGTGTCATTTCACTCTATCTGCCCCAAAGGATGTAGTACCAAGAACCTCAGTTACCCCACCCCAGGGGCAGGTTGTAATAGCCTGTCCCCAGCAATTGCAAAACTGAATTTACATTTTTTCATCATTGTATCTTTCTGTGACAAAGACTTCTAACACATTGTTAATATTTGAAAAAAAACCCAGGAGGTAAGTATGCTAGATGGAGAGACATGATCTTACCAGAAATCAATGCCCAGGACAACCAAAGATATAATTAAACGTACTTTTAGGTACTGTAACCACTAGGAAGTGGTGGTTAAGACTTTCAGACTGCCAAACAAAAGGAAAAGCAAAAATTCTGAAGCAGTATGTTTTGTTCCTCCGTGCAAGAACCTTGAAATTAAATTATCGTAATTGCTGAGAAAAGGAGTTGCTCAATTCCATTCAGCTCATTCATTAATGTTAGATTTCTGTACAAATTGTGAAGTGGCATAGAACTGATCCAAAAAAGGCATGGGCAAACAATTGTATTTTTGTTGAATTAACCATGACAAGAAGTTTATATTGCTTTTATACACATTAAGCCTAGTGTGGGAACACAGAGTAGACCCAATCCAGTATAAACCCAGAACGATAAGGACATACTGCCTGACTGAGCATAAACCCTTTCAGAAAAGTGTTATCATAACAAACTTCCTGAATTATCAAAGTGACCTTGTAATGTGTCAATATTTTATAATGCTTTTACCATCTTTCAAATAACCATGTCATTTTTTATATACTACTAGAAGTCATAATATTATAAAACTACAGCTTCACTTTCCTACAGATACTAAAACTTACTCTCAAAAAGATAATTCTGACTGACAACTCATTCAGTAAGTAAATAAACATTAACCTGAGGTAAAATGAAACTCTTGGCCTTTTTTCTAACATAAAATCTCAGAATGGCTGTGGCTTAATCAGGTACTATGGGAAAAAAATAGGGCAGCCCACACAGTAACCACGATAAGCAGAAACCATCATTATACAGATCATAATGAAAAAGTGAAAAATTTGATCCCACTGAACTACACTGAACTTCGCTCACACACAGCACAAATGTCTTGATACATGACATCCATCATCTACTTGTGTTCTCAGCATTAAATACACTAGCTCAGTCAAATCAGAGTAATTGCACTGATACTGGGGAAGACAGGAACTGAGTATGAAGTTTTTCCAAGATTTAACTAGATTGGAATCAGTGAAGAACATCACCAGAAAGAGAAAACAGGATAACAGGTACATGGCCTGAGGCTTACCTGAAACTCACACAGGACCACAAATTTATACACACAGCTGGTAAGAGAAGATTCAAGTCTAGGGCCCATAATCAGTATGATGTGCAAACAGCCCTTTAAAGGAAGAAGAATCTTTGGGCCAGAAAAAAGGTAGTGGAGAAAAAGATGAAGACCAGCCTATATCCTCTCTTTCACACTGACTGGAGGGACAAGGTCTTGATCCTTCACCACATGACAATTGTGCAAAATTATGCACAGCTGCAACAAATAAAGATCACATAGCAGGTGACAGTAAGATTTTCATCAGACCACGGATGCCCTTCAGGGCATGTGACAAAGAGACCAACAGGGTACAGAGGGAGATGGTTACTATAACAATTGATCCAGACAATAGACTATTACCAACACCAGAGGAGCCTCTGGGATGATACATCTAAGTACTTCTGCCATATTAGATGTGGCTCTTGAGACAAAAATTACAAATTCCTGATAAACTATGTCTTATAGAGTCAGGACAGAATTATCCACTTTTTATTTGCTAGGCATTGAGTAGTACTAATAGCTACAACTAAATTAATTTCTTGCTTTTCTAGCATTTGTAAAACGACAGCCAATGCTGGCACTCAATAAGCCAAGGGAATGATAAGAAAAGATTTTAGTCATAAAGAAATCTCAGAAAGACCATCATCCAATATTCAAAACATTCGTGGATTTTACAATTTTCAGACAATTTTTCATCCCATGAGATGCACCTTTCCTAAAGGCTACCTGATGTGCACCTGAAGCTAAACAAGGCTGGCTTGCAGAATAAGAAGTAGTGCAATTCCATCTGCATAGTACTGAACCTGGCTACTTTGGTAACACTGGCAGAATGAGCATGCAGGGCAAATTAACTCGGGAAATGCTGACAGACAAACCACATAGAATTAAAAGCTAAGTGAATAAAAGCTCTATCCTTATTCAATAAAGACAGACAGAAAGACAGAAGACATGAAACAACATTACCCAGAGTCACAAACATCTTTTGTGGCACAAACAGCCTGCAGTGCTCCACTGACCACCAAGTTACACCACCTGTACAAACTGGAAGGACTCCTCTCAACTTCCATAATGAAAACAAGCAAAAAAAAATCTAAGAAAAAATAATATCAGCTAATACTTGTTGATGTTAACTAGGTGATCAAATTGATCCTACAACTCTTCAGGTATCAAGGAAAATAAACGTCATGACCCAAACTGTTTTAAAAGCATTTCTCTCCAGGCATTTAGGAATACACAACTGCTAATTATTAAAGAATTTTCAGCATTCTTTGAACTTCGAAGTTTGCTCTTGAAGTCTTTCACAATTTAATTTAACACTACATTTCACAAGTGCTAGTCAATGAATGCATTTACAGATAAATTACAAACATGTGCTAATCAGTAATCTCTGCCCCAGTGTCATTCATTTTACGCTCCGTTTTGAAGCATAATTTTGTAATCCAAAGCTGTCATCCAGCACATACAGAAGAAGGAGTCACCATGGAAATTCCTATCCTTCTGCACTTGACATCAAGACATATCAAGATGGGACACCCTTTTTTTTAAGCAAGAAAAAACCCCAACAAACCAGTTTTAACAAAACAGACATGTTTTTTGATAATATCTACAGAAAAATTAACATTGTAAACTATACTCTGATATAGTTTACCTTACAGGTAAGATCAGAATTGATTGACTATAATTACACATCTTTGTAACTATACGATGGATTCTCAAATCACAAACACTGCAGGTATATGCATATGAGGTATATATGACAATATATATATGAGGTACATATATGACAATACCTCAAATGAAAGGAATTCCCACAATGAGTGAACTAAGTCAAAACTAGCCTAACTGTTCTGACATCTATAACTATGACAGGTTATTTGAAGAACTTAAAAGTAATATTAAAGGTCCTAGATTGCTTTTACACATCACAGCACACTCTTCACTGGACCAGGGTTGGCACCTGAAAACTTTGGAGAGGCAGGCAGTAAGTACATCAGGGCGTTCATATGACAGGCTGTTTCGGTATTACAAATTCAATCTTGCTCTATTTCTCATTGCTTCAGCCTTCTCTTGAAACACATCCTTGATAAAACATCAAATCATACTTTATTTACTAAGGAAAGAGAGGGAGTGGTCTGACAATTTAAGTTTAGAGCACAGCCATTCTGTCCTAATAGAAGTACTGTTAACAACAGCAACTCTCTGGCAGCTACATTAGAAAATGATGCAACGGACTGTAGCACAAACTTTGTCTCATTTCCCATCAGGAAACAACACTAACGGTTCAAATTTTCCGTCAGAAGCTGCCAACTCTGCTGGTGAAGGGAACCACCGATCTGCAACTATGAGGGAATACTTAAGGACCTTGCGAAATGTGAACGAAGATACAAATACAAAAGCCAACAAATAAAACTATTTTTAGACCTCTAGTAGGAAATTCATCCTGCTTTTTGGGGGAAAGTAAGATTTCCGAAATACCAATAAGCAAATGTCGAGGAACAAACACGTATACACTAGGTTGGGTGTTACAGGCTGGCATTTTCGTAATTTCTCGGCACCAGCGCTACGATAAAATGTGACGAAGCAACAGAACACGCCCGCTCTCGTAACAGTTTTGCAAGAGCGCCTTAAAGAACTTACAACAGGATTACTTCGGACGGGAGTTCTCCGTCCCCACCGCGCCACTTGGGACAGCTCCAGAAGTTAAATACCTGCCGGAGAACGCGCCCTGCGCGCTCACCGCCGCGACTCTCGCTCCCCCGTGCCGGCAGCGGCGCGGGCAGGATGCGGGGCTGCAGCAGCCGCTGCCCGTCTCGGCAGAGCCC
>WEIV01014913.1:58554-92006 GCA_013390005.1 Calyptomena viridis | reverse complement strand
TAAAACAGGGTAGTGGAAAGATGTGCACCAATGGAGTTAGATATACATTATTATAATTCCGAAGAGGTACCTTGTATTTTCTCATTCTTAAGTGGCACTGAGGTGCAGAGACTGGAACAATGCCCAAGTATTAGGACAGAGACAGTTTTAGTATCTGAAATTTATGTACAAAATACCTATTAAATTATGTGCAAAGGAAACATCAGGGCTGTGTGTGGTATAAGCTAAGCTGACATTTGAATGACATCAGTGACTCTGAAAATTCTGCAGAGGAAACCAGGACATATTTGAGGGATATACTTGCAGAAAACTAAGAACAAGCTAGAGATCCTAGAATAGCTGTAATGTGTAATACCAAATGATTGCTTTAAAACATCACTGCTTCCAGGTTCTGCAGTATAATTGAAGCTGAATGACGCAGGACGCAAACATTGGTTACTCTCCTCCACCACCTCAGCTTTCTGCCTTGTCATCATTATTAGGCATCTCAAGAAAAGAAGTTTTATGATTAAATCTTTGCACTCTTAAAAAAACAAAACAAAACAAAACCCAAACCAAAACCAAAAAACAAAACCCACACAAAACCAATACAAACTAATCTGTAGGAAGTTAAGGAACTAAAATTGACATTTCTTCTTCTGTAAGTGTGATAGAATATGTGGATGAGTACAGGAATGATCTTAGAAATTAGTTTCATCATTATTAGAACAAAACAACTGCAACTACAACACAAAAGCATTTTCATGGCAATGACATGCTTATTAAGTCTGAATTTGTGATGAACATACCATAGTCCCTGGTTCTTCCTCAAGTATTTGTTGAATAATTCCCTTAAGTAACATGCACCAAACATCATATTTTTATCCTGGCTTCTACAAAACAGTTTATTTCAAGAGCTTGAAGAATGGAGTGAACTTAGCCATAATTTGGTCCTTTATGATAGTTGAACAAAGTACTGAAACAATACCAATATCCTAATGCACACTATAGTTTGGGAACTCTTTTTCTTTCCTGCCTTAGATTACTATACTTAACTTCCTCCTTCTTTGCTACTGCTGATTGTTTCAATCAATTGAACAAAGACAAGGTATTTAGGATTTGCTGGGACAAGTGGAACCATCATTATTGGAACCATCAGCAAGCACCTTGGCTGAATACTGACCACAGGCTTTAAAAACCATCTGTGGTACAACATGCTGATGGATACATTTAGTCCCTTTATCCTTCTAGTATGAATTATCTCCTGTAACTCCATATTTTGTAATCTGCATTCAAAAACACAAATACTGATGAAGCTCTGTTTTTGTGACAGTAACATATAAAAGTGGTGTCAGACTCAGAGGTTAGACATAAAGAAAAAACCTCCACTGCTTCAAGGTTTTCACTTTAAACACTAGTTTTTCAAGGGCTTATGTCTGCAGTCTCACATGTGTCAAACAGAATACATTCTTCAGTAAAAAGTATCTAGGCCTTCTGTGTTTATATGCATTTGAAACCTGTCCTTGCTGTCTGCATGAAAAAAGAGTACCTTGTCACCATGGTATAAGCATGAGGAAGGTTAGTGAGTCATCAGTGCAGAAATGGCTAATGATTTCACCATTTCTGTACCATGACAAAATTAGTAATACATTTGTTTGTATACCTCTCTACTGATTCCATGCAGAATAAAATACCACTTCCTCTCTTCAAAGACACAAAGGACAGCCATCCAACAAATTCACTTGTCTCACTGTATTATACTTATCTATACCAAAACTGGCTGTGTTATGTATCAAAGTACCTTTAGCACTAAAGGGAGTACCAATCACTGATCTGTTACCTACCTGTACATATTGTGACAAATGAGTACATAGTAAGGGTGATGACCTGGACTAATTTGGGTAGGTGTTGGATCCACTGCTTGTCAATAGTCACACACTTGAACTCACATAAATATATAATCTGGATGATATATCAGATTCACTTATCATTTCAGCTTCCCAGAAAGATCCTGTGGAGTCGGGGTAACACTATATATTCTAAATAATCAGCAAGAAGCAAAACCAAACTTTTCTATCAATTGCTTTCAAACAGTTTCTTTCACGAATTTCTCATTGTAAGCCAAGATAGTGGAATTTCAAAAAACCTGTCACTATATGTGCCCATACTACATCTATGGCTTCCTCATTTTGAAAAAATTCATGGGTATTTCTGTATTCCTTCAAAGATCAGTGAAATCCCAGCATGTTGCCAGGTCCCTGTACTATTTTTCATGCCGTCAGACTTACAGCAAAGACCTGTCCCAAATTAATTTTGAAAGCCGTGTTTGATTTACTTTATTCACTTCTTCATATTTTTTTTTCCAATATTATACTTGTATTGCAGAAGAAACCAACAAATGCCTTTTGGGCAAAAAGAGAACATGATTCTGTTTTTACAGAGGAAAAACTTCATGGCTCCTTAAGATTCTCTGTCATATCTAATAACCAACTGTTAGTCAGGGAACCAGAAAGTACAAGCCTCTCCCACATAATGGGGTCCTATCATCTGAATTCTAGAAAGAGAAGGAATTGTGCCTGAAAAGATTTGTGAAATTGTGAGAAAATATGGAATATTCTGTTTCCCAGCTGAAAGACCTTCTGAGAGGATAACACTATCTGTGATGTTGATTTGGTTCTGCAATTGATTTTATGTCTCCACCTACCAGGGCTCAAGTAGCAATAACTGAAATGCTAGGAATACCATTAAACACATCGAGTCCCACAATTATCAGTCATTATTCCTTGATAGGACCTTGAGGGTCAGATGTTCGGTCTGGCAAAGTAGAATTCAATCTGTTAAATCACTTTGGCTTTCACCTCCAGGAAGGGCTTCTAGCAGTACATGTTTTTTGTTCTGATACTCAAAGGAAGTTTATAATTTTAGAGGAAATGCAATTTTCTGAGCTACTCAGTATGGTTGGGTTCTACAGAGCCCATAGTTCTTTCCCAGTATGCACCAGACACCAGGTTTCTGGGCAGGGAAGGAGCTGTGCAGTGGTCTGGGTTGCTCTGCCCTTTGATGTGTGGGGTGGAAGCCTGGCTATCACCTACACAGCTGGGATATCTCTGCAGCAAAAGGGAGGTCCTTGCACACAACATATTTTCAAGAAATAGAATTACTACAGGGCATGGTCTTCTTTTTCTGCCCATTTACCAGAAGCAAGCTCCAAAGTGAATACACCAACTCTCTGAGAAGCAGATTTTAATCACTCATTATTCATTTATATCTATGAATTAAATTTTCCAACTTTAGAGCATTTATTTTGATTGCATTTTATAATGACAGTTACTGTCCCAGTTACCGTCCCAGTTACCAAACACTAATTTATTATATAGGTGGATTTTTCATTATTAATGAACTACCAAAAAGGCAGTGTGACTTATAGTAGTGACATTTAGCAAGTCACTAAAATATCTAGAGAAGAAATTAGAGCTTCAGAAAGTTGTTTCTTTTCCTTTCAGGGAAACAGAAAAGAACCTTAGATGGGAAAGTGAATGTTTAAGAATATTCCTTTTTTTTCTGTCCCTATTTATTCCCTCATTCATGAATTTTAATTTTGTATTATTTTCCATGACATTAAAATACCTTACACAAACAGTTGACAGCATGTGGATTGTCTTTTGGGAACACTGTCCATCAGATTTTCCTCATTTCATGGCAACATTCAAGCAATTAAGGTTTTAATGAGGCTGAAAATTTGTAACCCAAATAATATAATGAGTTTGACTATCTTCCAGAACAACTGTGGCACTAATGCAGGAATGCATTTAACCATATGCTTGAATTCATGACTGTGTTGTTGGGCAGCAGCTGTCTGCCTCTTCAGTAAGGTGTAAGGCTCACACTGAACATCTGCTGAGTTTGGAGGATTTATTACACTATTGCTTTACCTGTGTGAGAAGTGCAAGTACAATATTGCCATTTACTCATGTGTCACATTCTGCTGTCTCGATATTCCTCATATCCAAAAATTATTCAAGTGAGACCTGATCCATGACTTATTTTCAGTTTTAAAATACCACTAAGAATTATACTTTATTTCTCAAAGTGGAGGTAAATTAGATTCTGTTATTAACAGAATATGAAAAATTAAATCGTATCAGCACCGCAGACTGTGCTGATGGCTGTCAGAACTTCTAATTCTGTATCTGTGGTAAATGAGAACCTTTTATTTCCTCTTCCTTCCAGAAAGGTTTTGCATCCTAATAATAACAGTATTTTTTTTTTTTTTTGCTTAAGTGACTTCATACACATTATTTATCCAACCATGGAATAAACATTCATCTTCAAAAATAAAGAACTAATTATTTTGGGGCAATTGCCAAATACCAGCTACATACATTCATGAGTCACAGTATTCTATGAAAATTATTCAACTATTAGGTAAATATTATTAACTATTTAGGTAACCATAGACGAGTTACATTAAAGTTATTCTGCAAAAACATGTTGGCTAGCTGCCAGCACAACTAGCATTGGTCCCAGCTAAGAAAGTAACTGCATAAGCATTTTTTTTGTTTGTGTGGAACAAAAAATAAGTGAAAAGGAAAGAAATCACCAAAGAATGCTAAAACAATTATAAGGAAAAAATAAGTGGCAGATTTTAAAATTGTCACATGGATTGCATTCTGAATTTTCCACAGAGGTAAACACAAACTTCCTTAAAAAAAAAAAAATATTTGAATAATGGTTCCCCATTTCATATTTATATATTTGACTATAAACACACAAAAAATTTAATTTGCTAGTTCAGTAGCTTTAAAAATGGTGAATTAATCATGCTTTGCATGAATAGAGAAAAATTAGAGAAAGAATGATTCTTAAACATATCGGATTTTAAACAACCCAGGTCAAATTCATCTTTATAGGAACTCAACAGAACCAAAATTAACAATTAACTAATTAACCCTCTTGAATGTAACAGATAATTTGGTACAAATTAATATTATGCTTTAAATATTAACTTCATGTTCTTAATCATTTGTAGTTTTGGTGTATCTTTTCCTAGTGATATGATTAGCATAGCTATATGGNCATTGGCCTTTTTAGCCACCAGCGCATTTGTAACAAGTGTGGGTAGAGCCCTTCCCATATCTTCGTTTGCGAAGCTTAGCCATGATGGAGTTATATAGTAATTTTAGAAGTTCAATGCAAAGTATATTTTTAATCCAGTTTATGTGTTTCCTAAGAAACATAAATAACCCTTTAAAAGGCCAAGGCACTAAAAAACCTTGTACTTAAAAAAAAATGTCTACTTTTTAAAAGCCTTTTGGAAAAGTATTATACATGCTTCAGTATTAATCGATAGAGAGAACAAGCTTGGGCTCCTAACACAAGGATAAACTCCTTACACATAATTGCTAATTCTACATTGTTACTACTCATAATACTAATCTAACACTCGGTCTAGTTTTAGTCTTGCAGCACACCTAATTCCAAGAAGCAACCACAATTCAATACAGAATAAAATTCCTCTGCTACCTGGTGTCTTGTAGAAGCAGACTCCCAACACAAGAATTCTGCTTGGCACCACTTACATCCCAAGAACTGGATCATGCACTGTGTGTCAGAAAGGGTGACTCTCAGCTATAACTGAGAACTCAGCATTGTTTTTGCAGTTTCCTCAGTTATCTTGAGTTTACCTTCTATAAGACTAAACTTTGCCTTGGCTTAGCATTGCCTGAGAAGCCACTCACACCACAGAAGTTTGGTATGGCAAGGAAATTTTAGGAGTCATGCTTCAAAACCTACTTTATCATCTCTTTTCAAACTAAAAACATGTTTTACCTAGTTATTCTATGACTCTAACATCTCCTTTTAGACTTGTCTTAATAGTCCTTCCAGGTAGTAAACCTTAATGATGCAAATTAGTTATTCTTCATTATTATCTAAAACTTAGTTTTATCCAGCTGTTTAAACTTGCAGCTTTCATTTTACTTGTTGCTGTAGATGTCAAACTATAAATCTAACATGAATCTGCATTATATCTTTGCATCATGAGGCCATCTCAGCATGGCAGCTAACTTAGCAGGGAAAGCAATGTTTCACATTATCCAAAACTTTGAAACCTGATGGTTTTTATCAAAGAATAGTGGGATCACTGAGGTTGAAAGTGACCTCCATGTTTCATTTAATCCTCCTGCTCTGAGCAGGAGCTTCGACTTCAAAGCTGTCAAGTTGCTCAGGGTCTTGTTCAGCTGGGGTTTAAAACTCCCCAAGGCAGCAATTGTACAGCTTTGCCAGGTGGCTCTTTTCAGCATTTAACCACTTGTAAAATTTTGTCCTTTATCCAATTAAGATCTCCCTTGCTGCAGCTTGTGACTGTTGCCTTTTGCCCTTTCTGTTGTGCACCTCAGAAGCAACTCTCACATCAAATATCATCAAATAGCTCCACTTGGGTAAAAAAAGACAGCAGTTAAGACTTATCCTGCTCATCTCCAGGCTCCACAAGACCTCCCTCTGCTCTTCTTGCTTATTATGTTTTAATCATCATCTCCCTAATCATCTTAATGATCTTGCAAAGATGTGTTTTTGCAGTTGACTGTCTTAATAGCAGGGGTCCCAATGCTGTTCATAGATGTGCCCTGGGGGAAAAAAATCACCGTTGTCTCTGCTATCACAGCTCTGGTTTTAATAAAACTAAGGTTTTATTAACCTTCATAGTGCCCAGAGTGACCTCTCTGCTCATTCATGTTCAGCTCGTTGTCTGCCAAGAGTTTTGCTGCAGAGCTGCTATCCAGCCCCTGAGACCCCTTCCTTTTCCCATGTCATCCCAGGAGCACATCCAGGAGTATCCATTCCAATCACAGGGCTGTGTGTTAGTCAGTGTTGAAACCCACGAGGTTCCTGGCCTCTCTCAACACAGCAGATAAATGTGATAAAAGTCTTCATTGCTTATTCTCTCAAACCTCATCTTTTTTTGTTTTTTTTCTTGTGTCTGGTGATAGCTTTCCACACCACAACATACTATGGTAAAGAAGTAAAAATTAGTCACAGCACAAAAATTAACTCAGTTTGTGCTTTTTAACTAAACCATTGATTTTTATTTCATTCAGAAGTCCAAACCACAGGCAGAATGTAGTATATGTAATATAATGTAATATCAAACTTGGTGCAAGTTCCCAACCAATCTGTGAACTTACTATACTAAAAGAGTCTCTCAGGTTGCAGAAGCCAAGCCATAACCATTGTTTTGCACCATTGCCTTATGTCTGCCCCACAGCCCTTGGTTTTCCTAAAAAGTAAATATGGCATGAGTCTATTTGAATTACTTTCCAAAACTTAGATATAATTCACTACACAGTGAATCTTTGCACTTTACATTTACCCTATTCTTTATATTGTCTGAAACTGAATCTCTAATATTAACCTTTTAGTTTATTTTTGAAAAGCTCTTTTAAAATGTGCTGTGCCTTTTATAGTTGCTTTCCAAAATAAGCTTCTTACAGACATTTGCTATCTAAATCGAATTAATTAAATTCAACCTTCTTTTGTAGTAAAGAAAGACAGATAGGGTGAGAAATGCTAATACTAACACATATCGTTTCTCCATCAAAGGGTTTTTTTCCCAAGATGCTTTCTGAGAAATTGTATCTGCAATGCAAATAAAAAACAGTGGAACTAGTTCTACTAAACAAATAGGAGATATACATGTTTCTTTAACTCCTATTTTTTGATGTTTAAAACATTTCTAAATATCTATTCCCCTCTCCAGACAGAGGATTTGAAAAATAAGTATCACATTTTAGAGCTGAAGAATTATTCAGATTTTAATTAATCGTGTCCTATTTATTTAATCCTTTTTCTTTCTCGATGTCAATGGAATGCATATATTTTGTTTACAATCACAGAGAAAGAAATACTTTCATGATCTGTTTGTCATATTGAGGAATAGATTAAATAAATAAGAAAGGTATTGCAATAAAAAGGGACAGTTTCTATTTTATAAACATCACTTTCACTGCACTTAAGAATTATAGAAGTTATGTAGCTAAGTATGTGGAACTATAACTAAGAGAAAAAAACCTGTATCTTTTAAAAATTATTTGCTTAGAACAAAATGAAGTTAAAATTAATATGATTAAATTATGATGTGGTGAGTGTTTACATTTCCACTGTTCCATACCTTGGCTATTGCATGAAAGTGAATTCTGAGACCAATGTAGCACTCAAAATCCTGTTACGGGCAGGAAAGAAAACATACCTTTATACGGGAAGCCAAAAATTTATTGTTAGTCTAATGAAAATCTTAAGACTAATTACCATACAACAGATAGTTATCAAGATTAGTCTAGTCACAATAATACTACCTGCCACAGAGCAAATTATCTGATTAATGCAGAATGACATTAGCAATGGAGTCAAAACTGATGTACAAAATCTTCCTAGTATCTAGCTCTGTCATTGGGCTCTGCCTCTGTCTTTTGTGTTTGGTCCTATATTTTATGGCATCAGGATTGCTTGAGAAGAAGGGGGTTGTAGCAAGCCATCAGCATTTCATGCCCTTTGCCAGGAGAAGTGTGGTGCTCATGATGGAGTTTCTTCTGCTTCCTTGCAGGACAGAGGTGTATGGTGTCGATGGTTTTTCCTATTATGGGAACCCTCACCTGTTTTTCAAACCCACTCTTGCAAGTTCTTTCTTCTTCGGTCTGCAACTCCACTTTACATTCGAATTTACCATATCTGCTCAGACTTGCTCTCTCAGCTCTTTTGGATTTGCCCAGCTCCCAGTCTTCACTTCTTTACCAGCCACTGGTGACCTCTTCACAGTACTGGGGTTTCCCAGTAGGGGGGGCATCCCGAGCCCCTTCTTTTCACCCTCTGCTCCCATACCCAGCATCCTGTGTCCCCATTTGCAAGTCCTCTCTTATCACATCATGAGTATGCTCCTCTGCACTACTGAAAGGGTCACAAATACATCATTATATACAGAATAACTTGCTACTAATGTCTGTAGAAAATTTCTAATTATCTGTCTTTTAGGTATATATGTTCCATTTAAGAAGTGTGAACTTCTGACATAGGCTTTAAAATTCTTCTTAGAGGAAGAATCCTATAATAGAGACACTTCAAGATGTAACTAGTAGTTACCAAAGTAATTTTCTGGACTTGGTACTTCAAATTTTGTCCTGGTTGAAGTAATGCAATAAATGTGAAACAACTAGATCACAGCAGAGAGCTGAAGAATAGTCAGCATACAGTTATTATTAGTAGTTCTCTGAATTCCCTTTGTGCTCTGCAGTGTCTTAACATTGGAATTCTTCCTGCCTCAAAGAGATTAAATTAGGCTAAGGTTCAACATGTGAATTTCAAAGATAACTGCAGAGGATGGGCAACAAAGAGCACACAGAAAACAAATAATGCCAGATAATTACTCCTATTGATAAAATCTGTGAATGGAGACAATGCAATACATCTAGATTTTACTAAAGGATTTGGTATAATTTCTCACCAAATGATGTGTTGATTAAAAATTAGCACTATACAAAATGAATACAGCACATGCTAGAAAGATTATGACTCAGAAAGTCATTCTAGTGAGTATCTATAATGGCATGTTGCAGTATCAGTTCTATGCAATGTATTTATCCTTTACAGGAAAACTTCATAGATAAATAATGGAGATCATTAATAAGGAAAAAAGTGGTTCTATCAAATGATTGGAATTTTATGGTAAACTGGGTTCACTGGAATCACAGTGCAGTGTAGTTCAATGCAAACACATATAGATCATTCATGTAATATACAGAGCTCTATTTTAGAGAGCAGCATGTTGAACATGGAATTGGAGACAAGATGGATAGCAGCTGTAAACAGTTTATAGTGCTGTAGACTAGGAGATGAGTTGTAGCCCTTTAACCTAGCACAGACTGGCCACAAGCAGCAGATACTGTTTCCAAGGGGCCTTTGGAAATACAGAACAGGAGTCTGAGTTTCAGTCTGAAACTCAGGGAAATTAAATCAATGCATCTAAACAAGGAAAATTTTTCCCTGCTGGCAAACAATATTTCGCACACATGAGTTTAAATAATAGAAACTTTTAAGGGACTGGGCACAAAACAATTTACAGAAACCAAAACTACCCTCCCTCAGAACATACTGTCTGCAGTCCTCTCCTCCTTTAGTCATCCCCCACTTCTCATCATACAATTCACCTAATCAGGAATAGAGCTGTTGTCCCAAAAGACAGAGCTTGACTGGTGCTGTATCAGCTTACTGTGTCACCAATCTGCATTGATAGGGAGAAGCCAGAAAGGACCCTGTGCTCCAAGCTGAAGTTTGCAACTGCACTTGGCTGCTCACCACCCCCTGCCCGCTGGGCTGGCTCGCAGCTGCTTCTGCCAGCTGTGCTCTCAGCCAGTTGTCCCCATCATCTGTGTTTGCTGCCTGCAAGCTGCTCTGCAATGTCTCTAGCAGGCAGAGCGTCTGCTTGGCTCTCTCAGCTGCTGGCTGTTTGGATGTTTTGCTGGGTTATTTCACATAGCGGTGCCTCAGGTGTTTCAGCTCTTAGAGAAGGTTCAGTGATGCGCAGGAATGCGGTAAAGTCATTGCTGCAGAAAGGAGAGTCCCTAAATACTGTCTCTTAAAGATCGATTCAGTCACTCTCTCCTTGGGATTTCTTTATTAACTCTTCCTACTTCAGCTATTTACTGTAAATTTGTAGGATTTTCAAGGCTTTTCCCATCCCTATACCTTAGCTGATTTTAACAGAATGGCTGTCAATATTAAAAAATACCTATGAAATTTAAACATGCTAAGGCCTGACATGTTGTCTGTTGAAGTCAGCAGTTCCCACTGTCCTACAGGTGCCCAGAGTGGGTGCACCCTACATCACAGCCTGCTGTTCCCAAGGAAGGTCCACCAGTCCCTGAACAGCTGAACAGAAGTCCCTGAGCAGAAAAAAAAGCTCAGATGATAATGTGTCCCTATACTTGCATGTAAGACAACACAACAAAAGTAACACAAGAAACATCCTTGTAAATAGTGCTTCAGATTGTGGTGGGTATTTGAAAGCGTTTTTTGGTGGACTATATCTCTGCACGAAATAGTCCTCATTCCTTGGTTTTCCTACGGCTTCAAACATCCTGTAATTCAAACATCCAAATTTTCCTGTCTGCAGCATTTGCTGCACTACTGAAGCAACAGAGAAAGAGCAGACTTGTTAGGCGACATCAGTAAGACTGATCACTTGCCTATTTTTGTCTGGTTGTCGGAGCAAGATTAAGGAACCAGTTATCCCACAAACCGTTACAGCCAACATTTAATCGGGACCCTGCAGTGCTCTTATAAATCACTTAGCTGAGCCAAACCAGTTAGATGGTCATTGCTGTGATACGTACAGGATGCATGTATCTCCCAACTTTAATGCGTAAAGAATTAGCCTTGGTCTTCACTTCTTAAGATTAATTTTATTTAAAAACTCCATTTCAAAGGAATTTAAAAAAACAGAGATAACACTAAAACTAGTGTAAGGGATTGTGTGCTACGTTCCCCAAACCAGGCAAGGCCAGAAGAAGAATCACAGTTTGAATGGGAAAAAGGAAAAGCTCTAAAGCCAATGCTGTGTGAACAGCTGTCTTATTCTCAACAGTGCAAATAGGAAAATCGTAGCCCATTTTCCTGTCTCATAAGTCCATCCTCATCCACAATTATTGTGTCCCTTCCTATATGTTGACAAAACTTTTTTAAGTTATGAATAGCACAAACAACTCGATCTTTGTGATTGTATTTGCAGTGTTTCAGTTGACATTTTTCTGCAGCACAATACATTTCATGCTGAAGGACAGCATATGGAAGATGTGGGTCTCTTACCTGCTGTATGAAGCTGGCTTTCCTGGGAACTTCTGGGCATCAGTTCCTGAGAAGCAAAGGACCATGTCAATAATGAGCCCTCCCTCCTATACTCTCTTGGATGCATCTAGTAAAAAAAATACCAAAGTGAGGTTTTGCTATCCAGTCCCAATCTGGTGCCTAGTGACCTTAATAGCTGCAATTTAGAAGCAGTTGAAACTCCTTGGATGAAAATCATCTCATCTAGTATTAAAGCCTACAGAGTAGGTGTGTGTGTGCTGGTAGGTGTCTTGGCTCCTGTTGTGATCAGTGAGACCTAGCAAATGCTACCAGTGGAATCCAGAGTGGGATAGACCCAGCCAGAAGTAGCTGCCTTCTTCAGTGTGGGTGAGATGCCGTGGAGGTGCTGTTGTCTGCACTGGTGGCAAGAGGCACCACCACTCAACTCCATGACTGGGCTGCAGATAACCTACATTTAAACAGAATGAATCTCACTCCATCTTTTTTATTCCCTGCACTCAGGAAGACCAAAGAAAGCAGAGCACATATCGATAATCCTGTAGCAAATTCTAGCCACAAATTGTACAAAACAAATAACATTAAGAAGAGGACCTGTAACAGGTTTGACTTGTTAAACATATGCAAGCATGGGTTGCATAGGAACTAACACATGAAATTCATTGCAATTGTGTCAGTGATAATAACAATTACAGGGAATATAAATTTCATATTGTCTCTAAATTAGCATCTTCTGTTTTCTAGAGGTGGAAAAAGAAGAAGCCATGAAGAAAACACTTGCACTTCAGGGGAGGATTTTGAGATCTACTTATAATAAGATAATTATTACTTTTTAAGGTTCAGTAGATGTGCTTATTATGCTTAATAATGGCTCTGTTAAGAACACAGAGCCAAATAAGCAACAGTTGTCCTGCCTCACAACGTTAACAATTAAAGGCTGTGATCTGGAGCAGTGAAAGGAAGAACAGTAAAGTAGACAAAAGTGAGAGAGAAACTGCTCTGCTTGGAAAGTGAGAGCAGCAAAATAAAAGGCTCTTAAAGAATATCTGTCGTACCTTTAATGCCTACACTAGAGTATATTAACCAAACCAGTGAGTATTATTAAAACAAAAAATGAAGTCACATTTAAAAGAATGCTGCTTTTTTTCATAAATCAGTATTTCAGTATTTGCTCTTTTGACCTCTGCACCTCAAAACAAAATGTCACAACAGTATTATAGATGTACCATTAGGAATCTGAGGGTTGATTCACTGTCCCATAAAAATTAGAATAGCATGCTAAACTAATAAAGCAGAAAGAGGAACAGTAGGAGTATTTGAACATTCTGCTGGGTTCACATCATCTCTCCAACAATTAGGCTGAAAGTGTTTCAAATTTCTGTTAGGAATGAGATTTCAGAGGGAAAATACACATAATATGTGCATCTTGCTCCTCCACCCTGTTGTATAAGGATGAGCTCAAACAAAAACAAAAAGCCCAAACTTGTCTGTAAATAATTTTTTTCTGATTTCCTTCTGTCCCTTCACAAGTTTTATTAATCTTTACAGGATCCTTGAAACAATTTTCAAGCTATTTAGCCCAACTTCTGGGCTAAATTTGGCCTTGAAGCCAATGTCTAACTTAGAAAGTAATTCACTGCATTAGGACCAAACTGCAGTGAAATCCAGGTGCCAAAGAACCAATATCAACCCCATACCCTTTTATGGGTGATTTGCTTTCATATAGCATGAATGCTCCTTGATGGCTGGAGTGCATGACATTCTGTCCTGGAGAACCAATGCTAGTTTAGCTCATGTGAAAGAAATTCACTTCACATGTCCCCAGACCCAAGTGCAGTAAGTGGAGACAATCAGGAAGTTCACTTCAAAAACTTGCTCCTAAAATGCACAGGGGCCTCTTTGTCAGCTACATTACTTGCAGAAAAGTAAAGAATTCTATGCATCACCCAAAATATGAAATTTAGCCCTCAGATAATTTAAAATTAAGAATGTATGCAAACATTTTATATAACAGTAGTTTCATAACCTCCTTTAAAATCCTAAATAAAACATCCCATTATTCTATATTTATTGCCCACATGACATGAACATTTAATGTGCAAGTATATGTTATGAATACATAAATAGCTACCTTTTCAAAACAGGGTTCAAATGTGTAGCTGCAAGTGATTCACCAAGAAAGAAAGAAGGAAATACTTATAATACATGCAAAAATACAATTGTCTGGTAAATGTGCACAAAAGAAGGTTCACCCACATACAAAAGATATAATAGTCATCTTTAAATTGTTGCTTCATGGTTTGAAAGTCCCTTTAGATGCTGAAAGGCAGGAAGCACTTGTTTCAGATAGGCAAACAGACTCTTGGCATCTCACTGGAAACTATTTTAACTTCCATTGCTTTCCAGCTGCCTATAAATTCCAGACATTTTAAGTTTAGAGTCTTTCAAATGCCTTCTCCTTTTCTAGCCTCTAAACCTCTATGATCACATGAAACGTGAAATGCTGTGTAGTTTGCACACTACATTATCTTATTTTATGTGTTACTAAAAGAATTGTTTCTTTTCTGCCATAAACTACAATACCTCCAGCTGCTTGATCTAAGAACATATCAGTGTTTGAAACCATTCTTTTGTTTTTAAACTTGACAATGGCTGAGGACAGTTTTCTCTTCAGACTTTGCCCATGGAAAGAAAAAGAGAGGAACATTGCTTGTATCTTCAAAATTATTGTGTAAAGTTTTATATACATGTACGTATGCATATATATATAGATCCTGTAATTGCAGTGCTTTTTATGTCAGCTTTCTCAGATTTATTCTTCAGAAAGCATAATCAGGTGGTGAAAGAAACTGATCAACACCCTTTCAAAGAGCAGAGAAGAGTGTTGCTTTCCTTTTTGTTTCCTCTAAATTTCTATTGAATTTCTATATTTGGGTTTTATTACTTTTTTATACTATCATTTTAGAGACCTTTTATGAATTATTGAAAAATTATTGTGGCATCATGGTCTACTAAAAAAGTATTATGAATCTATGATCTAGACTGTAGATATAGAGGGAAAATGCCCCAAAATGGTATTATTACTCCTTGGAGAAAACATCGGGACCAACGGTTAAAGAGAAGGCTCAGACAGGCCTAGAATGAGAAACCATGGCAGGATTGAGAAGAACTTCATCATCCACCATCACCTATGGGCAAAGAGAGGATCTGAAGGCAGCTAGCAACTGGGAGGGTATTTTTGTCATGGTTATTCAAAGTCAACATGTCAGGTTTTTTATGTCCTGTTAAGTAAACCTCTCACCTGGCAGACACAAAGTAGTTTAATCACTCCTGAAAATGAAAGGTCAGGTAGGAGTGATATCTGGGAGGACAGCATGGAGTAAAAGCTAGGCCAAAGAAGAGAAGAAATAAAATACTGAGCAGCTTTCCTGATGTGATCAACCTTCCAGGTTTTAGCTGTATCCCGAAACACCGAGCTCTGCAGTGCTTTGCAATCTTTGTTTGCTCACAAGGTATAAATGCTAAATACATTGTATTTCACAGCATTTTTCCAGCTGAGAGGGAGGTCCTTTTTGCCTCAAATAATCCCTGTGTCTGCAGGAGTTTGTACGAGATCAACAGCACATTTAATTTCCACATATCCCCATTCTCCCCTACATATATGTCTTTATATGGGGGAGAGGGAGGGAAAAGGTGGGAGGCAGCAGAGTAGTCCTTCTGAGCTATCAGCAAGAGCATGAAAAGTTTTTATCCCACAAGTGCTAGACTCTAGTCACAGCAAAAATGAAGGTAAGGCCTGCTGTCGAGTCCTTGTGAAGCACAGGTGAAGCAGCATGAACCAAGAAGTGGATAGAGCAAAAAACTTACTCAGCAGGGAACTGGGTTGCTCTTGTCCCAATGGATCTACCATTCCTTTTCTCTTTAAACAATACCCCAAAATGTTTTTGGTAAATTCCTGAAGCTCAATTGTATTTGAGCACAAGCCATAACTGCAACAATTTCCTGAGCAAAGTCTGATAAACAGAAAGGACACACAACTCTCATTCCTTTAGGATTTTTCCCCACTTGGGTCTTTCTTTGTGGTGCAACTCTGCAACAACCTTTAGACAGTGTCTAGTTGCTCCAAGGTCTACACAATCCCTTCTGGGTCACTAGGAAAAGCCTCACCATCTGTCTCAGGCCTGGAACTGCTCAGAATAGCTCCCAGGCTCTGCTCCTGCTATTCATGCACCTCTGCCTGCCTCGGCACTCTCAGAGCTTCTCCAGCTGACTACATTGCTCCCAGGGAAGGGCACTTTCCTGCCCTTCTTTGTGGCTTTCACTGTGCTCCGAGTGTAGCAGTCAGTGAATTGGAGTACTTGGGGACTTCCAGCCTTGCTATTTGGAACTTTGTTGTCCCCCCAGAATTCACAGAACTTGCTTGTTTTATGGAGTGACAAACAGGGGAGGACACCAGAATACTCTGCTACACATTTTTTTTTCTACTTATTGGTAGCCATGGGACAGTGGCTACCAAAGCCAGGCCATGACCTGGGAGCATTGCTAGAGCTTATATACGCAGCATTCTACATCTGTGCTAGATGTAATCCCTTTAGTTTGTTAGTCCCTAAAGAGAGCACCCAATTTTGCTTGTACATCCTTTGGCAGCTCTATTTCCCCCTCGTGGTGGAAATGCACCTGCCAAGAGAAAGCTCTGGCCATCTCCTTCCCTCTGAGCCCAGTGTGCCTATCTCACCTTCATTTCAAATCTTCCACAGGAGCATTTGCATTTTATGCATTTGTAGTGAGCTTAGTGACAAGTCTCCCAGCCAAGGTCTCTATGAGTCACTGTTGGGGCTCCAGCCACCTGCTCCATGGATCCAGGGCCTGGGAAATCAAAGAGCGACTTCACAGCCCAAGTCATGGATCCCGGTGGGTGCCTGCACTAGGAGGCATCCCAGGGGAGGTTGTATTCTGGTTTGCATCATGGTGCTGAGCACTGACATCTGACTGTTCCTATATCCACCCCGTGTCACATTACCTCAGACCTCAAGCATTCATGGATGTCACACTCACCTTTCCGTGTGATGCCAGCAGCCGTGTGGTTTTTGTAAGTCTGTCCCTGGGCGAGGGGTGAGGGCCAGAAAATGGGTCACTGCTTCCCACAGCCAGGCACCAGCTCTACTGTAGGGCTTGCCTGTTCTCTACCTCATGCTTGTGATATTTTTCTTCTTTGTTCTGGATCTGTTGACAACAAATGGCAAATAGTCCCTGTATCAGAATGGCAATAAATTGCTTTCACTTTCAAGGAGATTCCGGTTCCACCTGTTGACAGTAAAATGTAATTACCAGAACCTTTATAAGAATTTAAACATTCAAATTATGTTACATATCAGCATATACCAAAAATCTGATTATATCAATGACATTTTATTATCCTTGTAACTATGCAGAGACCTCCAAAAGCAACAACCTGTCACAGAAATTTGCATATGGTTTGCAAAAAACCTACAAAACATCCTTTCATTATTCATAATTGTGAAACCAAGAGGGACTGCTGTGATCAGTTGGCATGACACAGACTAGGGATATAGTTCCAAAAAAAATCCTGAATTACTGAGCAAGAGTATTTGTTTTAGAAAAGCATCTACTTCTCATTTAAAAATTCCTACTGCAGGAGAATTCACTAGAATTATTGATAAGCTGTTCCAACAGTTAAAATATCTGTCTTTGAATTGTGTAATTTCACTAGCAGACACCAAATCTTACCTTTGCAACTTTAAAGAACTTCTGCTACTGTATTTCTGCCTCCCATGTACCTACTCTAGGTACACCAAGACTTTCATGGGACTGTTGGCCATTAGAGACAGACTAAGCTTGCTGGTGTATTTACTAGAAAATGCAGTTTTTCTAGTCCTTCAGAAATTTTTGTGTCATTTCTTTGTAGCAAGCTTATTTTTGTCAGTATATTCCACATTTTTCTGACACCAGAATGGGACAGTGTTGCAGCAGGATAGTACCAGTATAACAAACAAATGAATTATAAAGGCATCTCTACCTTTACTTGTGTGTATATCTGAGGTTGCTCTAACTCCTCTTCGATTAAACCTTTCACTGGGAACTGATGCCCAGGTCCAACAAGATCCCAAATCTCCTACAGTGTCTCCTTTGCTGTAGTGGAGTCACATCTTCTCTTGTCTCTTCTTTGTTCCAAGACATGCAATACTACACTGGGCCATATCAGAACTGATTTTTTGTGTCCAGCTGACTGAGCATAGCAGAGCTCTCTGTGCATGTCCCCATCATTTAATTTGTGCTGCTTCTGACAGTGCAGCTGATTTAGACTACCACCATCTTTTCATGTTTGCAATCAACATGAACCTTCTGCAAGAATGGATAGTGGGATCCTTCAAGCTTAAACCTAAAATCACCCATTTTAGACAAAAAACAATGAAGTGTATATGGAGCAGCATGGAGAATATTTACTTTTCCTTTCTCTGCAGAAGTGAAGTCTAATGGCATATGCTTAAGGGTCAGTGTACCTTGACTGGTGAATTTCTGTGTTCTCTTTATAGATTTGTAAGGGGGAAACCTAGAATCAACAGGGTTTTGAAATGCAAAGTAAGATTTTCCCTTTACATTTCAACTCTTTCAGGTTCCAAAGGACTCAGCTGGTGGGTTTCACGGCTAACAAAGGCAGGATGGAGAAAGCAGCTGACTACAGATGCTTTTAAGTTCCAGCCTGAGTTCTCTCTACACTGAAAATCTGTGTCTGTATTAAATTTAATCCACACCAACACTTGGAGAAGTTAATGTTTAGTGTAATCTAATCTTAAAAAACAGTAAAATATTTGTGTATAGGTTCTTGAATTCATATCATATCACTTGCAACACATGATCAGTATTTTTTGTTGAAGTTGTTATCCTTTTCTCAAAAACAAACAAAACCCCCCAAAACAAAACAAGAAACTGTCAGGATGGGAAGGAACAAGCAGTGTAACCAGAACTTCAAAAAAGTGTAAATGACCCAAAATTATACCCGCAGTTCAATGCTCAGAAAGGATAAGTATCCAGATACACACATACGCACACACAAACTCCATTTTTCTTTCATGTCCCTAATACAAATGCTGACCAAGGGCTGTCTTGCTTACTTTTAAGAAATAAATATGTGAAATTAGAGCCCAAGGCAGATGTATTAGTGACTAGTGATTTCCCATTCTGTTCACTGAAGCTACATGGCACAAGACAACAAGAAAGGAATAAAATCCAGGTTGTAATACAAGCCTGAACAGTGTATTGATGCTGGTATTTTTATGCTCTTATTTTATTAAGATATGTATGAAAGTGCTAGGTCGGTCACTGATTTCACAGAAAACCTGTGAGCACTGGCTAACTCCATATGGTTATCCAACCAAGAGCTCGTTACAGAGGTGATATTTCCCCTGCTTTCCACCCACATCTGTCCTCCAACTTCCACACTAGTCTCATTTTTTACCATTTGTCAGCAAAAACACTGCCTCGCCTCTCCCACTCCTGCTTTTACCCACACTGTGAGGCAGATTAGAGACAAATCCTCTGTACCAGAAAAAACACCCTTCCCCAGAAAACCAACTCCCATTCCCCAACTCCTAGCCAGGGTGTTTTAGATGTTTGTTTTCTCTAACCTAGTGCTCTCCTGCTCTCTCTCTTTGCTCTTTTGCCGTGGTAAGAAATGAAAATTTAAGGGCACAAACAATTTGCTGTGGTAAGAGCAACTCTAACACTGGGAACAGTCTCCACAGAGAATTGGATTCTTGAAAGGAATTCCCCAAATTTTAAAAAAACTGTCTCTATGACTATTGCATCCCAAGGCATGCCCAGGCTGTGATCACAGTTCAGGAACATGGAAATGGGGACAAAAGTGAGTGATCACTACAGTTGTAGATTTTGTAGTCTGGGACAATTAGCTGATTTGTTATATATGGTTATATAGTATTTCATGCAATATTATATTACTATTTATTATATATGTATTGCATTTTGTATTAATGGCTGGTTATGTATTATATTATTTAAAATAATATAATATAAACAATACATTGAAATTTAAAAATATGCAATATAGTTAAAATTTATAGTGACTCTTTAGAACTGTTTCCACAAGCTGGAGCTTCATATTGTCTTGGGAGATCATTCTGCAGACAGAAATAACTGAAGTACAGGGCAGATCTAGGTATCCCCAGCATTTGATTAGCTGTGTTTCCCATGTATTCTTCTGCAAATGCTCATTGCCTCTCCTAGAACAGGACTATGGGAATTAAGCTGACTTCTGGTTGTTCCTTTTTTTTTTTCCTATGATAGCTTTGGAAAAAACCTAAAACAGTGTATACTGTGCAGATTATGGTTCCATTGAGAATGTCTCCAAATATCTCCATTCACAGTGAGACAAAACTTTCAGGATGGTTTCCTCTATGCTATGTTGAACACACATCAGTTTATGGTAATACTCTTTAACTACTACTGAAAGTTTTATTTGAAGAATGCTGAGTTACAAGTACTACATAAGAAAAGATTGGTCATCAGGTCTATAAGAAATGTTTTAATGACTAATTTGTTTTTTTACATTAAAATCAAAGTGAGATCAATATATGAGGGCCAATGATGCTAAATTAAGTCAGTGTGTTCTGACCATTCTAGTAAAACTTAGTGTTTCTGAGTTCCTGAGTAAGTGGAGCAGAAATCTGCAAAGTCAGTTTCTGGGGGGGGAAAAAAAAAAAAAGAGACAAAATAATAAAAAACTTTATATTAATGTTAAAAAAGACCCCCTCAAAACAGAGGCTAAGAAGTGAAACTTGAATTTACACGTTTTTAATTTTCTTAACGTATCTGGTAGATGAGACTGACTTGATGGCATTATGCATCTTTCTACTGCTGTATCCAATTCAACATCTCTTTTAGATATTCAGGAACAGTTTAAAATTAATTAATAACATGAATTAAACACAAAATTATAAATACAACACCTCTCCTGCTCTTTTTCTGTTCAATGCTAAATTTAATGTCTTGTGCTAGTCATGTCATTTCCATTTTCAGTACTTCACCAGTTTTATCTTTAGGTTTCAGAATTAATAATGTGTTAAAATGCATGATATCCATTCACACATCTTAGCTATTTCTTTGCCAACCCACAAATTCATGTTAACATTACTCTAACAGTCTATGCTTACTTAGATCACTTCTTCAAAGTACCTATTTTCACCTTTCATCAGAAACAGTTCTCTACCACTCGTGTAATAAAAATATACCACCAGTGTAATAAAAAGAACCTTCCTATGCCCAGGTCATTTTGTTGTCAGCACAAGCCTGGTCAGCAGACATGTCCTTCCCACATCCCTGCTGCATTTACTGTACAGTTCTTTAGGGCAAAATACTCCAGGGGAAAAAAAGGTAACAGACTCCTAATAGTGGGAAGATTCTGTGATATTGCAAATGTCAGATCAGGGTAGCACTGCATGAATCTGAGAGGAAGAAGTAGCTTATTACTAAGCAACCTGTTTCTATTTATATACAAATAAATATGGCTCAATAAGCACTTAAGCATTGCTATTAGGTAAATTTGCTGTCTGTAAAGCAAAAGCAATATGGTAGAAGTTTCTTTACACTATAGCCCTTCAAATGGGGTGGTCTCTTCTTGTTCAACTATTATACAGTATGTAATCTCATTAAGCCTGTAAGAGAGTGGCAAACTTGCCCTTTACATTTTATTTTTTTAATTACATGAGGTGTAAGTTTTCAAGATCTAAGCCCACACTGCTAGTGCTCTTTTTTTTTTTTTTAATTAGAATCAAACATGAGAGGATTATAGGCAGTGTCATTATAATGTCTGTATAGGAATAGTGGGAGAGGTTTGACTGAATCGCACAGAATTGTGAGAGGAATATATATAGCTGGAACGAAAATTGCAAATTTTGTGCAGTTTTGGACCCCTACTACAGCCTGGTGGGGTTTTTTCCCCCCAGCATTTGAACTAGATCTTAAGTGACCAAGATCATCTTTTGTTTTTAAATCAAATATTAAATTATATTTTTGTGACAAGCTTTTTAGTATTTTTTAATCATCTTTCTTCATTACGCTGTTAGTGTGCACTTATCTTCTCGATTTATGTAATTGGTGCCTTCAACCACATCTCAATGGAATATTTTCTTTACCCTGCCACATTTATGTTGCTTTGAGCTTGTTTAGAGGCAATTTGGCTGTTAAAAAATGTATTCTCTTGAGGCAATACTGATTAAACTTATTTATGACACTGTCTCTGAAAGTGAGATTTTTACAATTCTCTGAGGCAAAAATTTATTCTCAGTGATTTTCTTCCTTTAGATATTCCTTCAATAAAATAAATGTTAGTACCAGTTGTGTATAATGGGGATCACTCTGGTTACAAATTAAACTTAAATCATTAAGCCAAGTAATTAGGGTAACCTAAGATGTGACATCCACTACTTGTTGCTTCAACTATCTTCCACTGAACAATGAGTCAGTGACACCTTACAGTGTTAATACCAGGAGCTCCCTAGATGGAGATCAGTGCTGGGACATGAGTACCACATCTCATACAAAGTGTGCACAACCCATTTCAGCTTGGTGGCTGATGACAGATATGGGACAAGTGACCAGAGGAAAGGAAGTTTACTTGATGTTACTCCTTTTGTCCATACTTCTGTGCAAAAGAAAATTGGAACCGCTGAGTCTGTCAGAGATTAGAGGTTTATTAGGGATGTTCAGTACATCCCCTCTGGAATGTCTCCTTGTTGATGCCAGAGGAGCACTGCACAAGCAAATCATGCATTTTGGTCTGGGACACTGAGACATGGCACTTCAAGATGCTGAAACTATACCTCCCTAGAAGATAGGAAGATGCTCCTTAGAACCAATTACACTGGAATAATTTTTGGACACCAAGTAATAGTGAGAAAAGATATATGCCACTTCTCTTCAGAAGTGGATAAAAAACTGTGACAAGTATTCTCATTTTGTCAGAATGGTAAGAATGCCTATAAAACTGCTAACATTGCTTCCAACTCATGGAGCTGTATCTTCTTTTCAGTATTTCATTAGTTTAAAAAATTGTATAAATGGTAGACATTAAGTAAAAGAGAGCATAGGTATAATAGCAAGGATTAAAGTTTCCTGAAAGAGCTCTTGCTTTTGGTTTGGTTCTTTTTTTTCTCTCCTAAATCTTGGACTGTTTTATCAAGAATTGATCTCTGGTTATACTTGGAAATGCAAAGGTGTGTGGATGAGAAACTGTTCCTGTTCTTCTCTGACTTCATCCCCCTTCAATGTTCTTCACCCTCCTTTCCCCAAGTTTTTTCTTAACTACTCAGTTCAGCACTTACCCTACTCATCTTAAAAGAGAAAGCACCTCCATGGATGGATCTTCCATTCACAGCAACAGCCTGAGGTCTCAGTTTCAGGCCAAGGATTGTAATTTTGTTGTACTTCAGAGTGTCAGCTCCTTGGTAGCCATTTTTCAGTATTTCTGTCTTCAGGCTTTCCTGGAAAAAGCCACAGAGAAAATGTTAGGACAACAACTCTTTAGAGGTGACTTAGTGCACACTGTTACAAGATCTAATCCTTGTCAATGAACACACATAATGTCTTCCAGTGTAGATGCTGACATCCAAGATTGTAAAGGAAAAAACAACAGTCGTATTAATTTGCATGTGAGAAAGGTTTCATGTATGATTATAAACTACAAAAGTAAGAAAGAATATAGCACTCACACCATCCGTTTGGAATCTTCTTGGACACATTTTTCTGCTTGTATATTGAAATCTACTTGTAATCAATGAAAATTTTGTTCTTGTACCCGTTACAGAGTACAGTGGCATATGCAAAGCCAAAATCCCGATACAGAGATTCAATTAGTGACCTTAATTAACATCTAAAACTAACTGCTTTAAAACATTAGCATCTTCCACAAACATCAGTTCCTAGATATTTTGCCTCTGTTTCATGTACCACATCTCCTGCTAGAAATCTCTATTATATATGTCCCAGCTTTAGGGAGACTGAAGGAACACTGTATGTCTACAGAACTTAGTTTGTTTTACTTCTTATTTGCTATACATCCCATATTTAGGGGTTTACCAAGAGGATGTACAAAGTCATTAAACTAATTCATTTGGATCACCAGTGACAGTAATTTCCCATACATGCAGTGAAGAGGAATCATCACATTTGTTATGTGATCAAAATTGTTAAGGAAATAAAGATGAATTACACTGCTCAGGAAATGATGGATTGCTATGCAATCATGACTTTTAAAAATATGCCAAGGAGAAACCCATGATGGAACCTTTTGCATAAATTAGCTTATGTTATTTCAGCGGTGCATGGTAAGAGGAGAGCAGAAGCTAGATCACAATATTTGTAACTTAGGCCTGTACTTAGACTGCTTATTTCAGGCATCCATACTAAAAAAAATGCAAATCACCAATCATGCTGTTTTAAACTGCCTAAATAAGGAGTGTTGGCTATTATTCAGCAAATGGGAAGAGGCCTCTAAAAGCCTCTAGAGATTTTGTTAGGGGACTTATATGTGGTGTCTTCTCTCCACTAGCAGAGCTCCAGCACAGAGGAAGATTCAGTATAGAGAGACCATCTCCCTGTGGTGGTTTATTGCCATCTCAGGTGTGGCTAAGCAGGAGAGCTGGCTCAAGGTGGCCACATAGACCCAGTAAGCACAGTGTGATGTTGAACTCAGTAATCACAACTGTATTAATAAGGTTACCCTCAATCTCTGAGGCCCTGAGACAGGACTCTTCAATAGATTCATTTTCTCTAACCAAGGTCTAGAGAACTGGAGGTCTTGGGGAGACAGAAAGGTGATGGTCCAGGGGAATGAGTGATCCTCTCCTCACCAAACATCTAGTGCTTAAAGCAATTACCCAGAAAAGTCCCAAGTTCTTGGCTGACTGAGGAAACTTATGAATATCACTCAAAGCACAATAAATGAAAAGGAAAATGAAGTCCTGGATCTGAGGCCAGAAACCAGGTCTTCTGTACTCTGAGCAGCAGGGTCATGATTTTTCTTTCTTACTGTCTAGCTCCGGTCCTATCAACATCACTTTCTTTCCCCTTGTATTTTGCCCTGAAAATTGGACCAGTTTTAGGAGAAACTTGCTTTCAGGCTATTCTGTCACTCAGTGGCTAGTGCATCCATTCAGAAGCCCCCATTTCATTGGGCAAGCCTTCCCATCACCATTCCTTTAGTATAGTGTGGACTCACTTGGTACAGGCTCAGAACATGTGCCTTGTCTGCCAGTCCTGGGAATGAGGAACCCCCTGTTCATCCCTGAAGTACAGCAGATCTTATATGTCTATCTCATGTATTTTTCTAGACTGGAAGGCTTCATATAAGGGGGCACTTTGTCACTCAGTCACTATGCATGTTGAAAGGGAGATGTCAAGTGAATTAAAACACCAACCACAGAGAGACAGCATCAGAAAGCAGAAGTTTGAATCCTTCTCTGAGACTCAAGTGCTTGCACTAGTCTTGAGTTCTTCTTTATACTTCTTGGTTGTTTAAATGAAGGTATGAATTACAGGGTCTAATCCTGTAGCTGTTGCTTTACAGCATTTTGTGCTGGGTTCAGAATAAATGCTGTGATGTCATTCCTTATCAGCAAATTTCTCAGGGAACAAAGCTTATGTGATCTCCCAAAACTAGGTGTGATTAATATATTCATCCACATTTTTTTATGAATATATGCAACAAATACTAAGACTTTGTGCTGGTTTAGAAGTAAACCGGCAGGAGAAATGAACTCAATTTGGAGACACCACAAGTTGGAGCTACAATTTTACTAAAAAGATCACAATACATACAATGACACAAGATAACAAAACTGCTTTGACCCACAAGAACAAAGTACAACCCAGCCCCCCAGGGCAAGGACAGCATGGTGCTCATGAGCCCCTGCCCCAGCACTGTGTGGTGCCCCTGCGTGCAGAGCAGAAGGAAAGGAAAAACCTGGTAGTTGGGATGATGGTCTGTTGAAGAAATGGTAGCAGTCTTCTCAAGAGTGGCAGCCACAGTCCTGCCTGAGTTCTGTTCCCTCTCCAGGTCCAATGAGATGGTTTCCCAGTCTCAAACTTCTAGGATTATATATCCCCAGTACCTCCCCCAGGGCAGGGAGTTCACAATGGTTGTTTTATCTCTGTGAGTCCTGGGATATTTTGGATCCTTTGATGATGTGGGCTGTTGTAAGTGCCTGTTGTGTCAGTGCAGCTGGGCCCATTAGCAGGGAGAACCCCTCCGGCTGGGTGTGGAGGTGTTAATGTCTCCCTGGATCTCTTTCCTTACTTATTGTGGCCTGGGGTGTGAAGTGTGCTCTGGGCAGCTGTTACCAATGATTTATTATTAACAGCCCATCAGGAATGACATAGAGGGTATAGAATATACAGTTTTTTGTTATACCCTCAAAGTGATAAACCAGTCCCAGCCCCTGTAACTGTGACAGACTTCCATACATTTCTCATACCTCTACAATTTCCAATTTGAGATGGACTGTTTTCTTTATAAACACATAATAAAAAAACGACATTAAAGATTATTGGAATGCAGATATGGAATTCAGTCATGGATTTGCAGGCAGAAGTTAAATATGAGCAATGAGAAATGGAAGTGCCAGAAAATCAACAATCTAATTTGCACAGTTCAGAATTTAATATAAAACTGGATATTGTTTTTTTGTAGCCTTCCTGCAAGAAATTACTATACACAGACTACAGAAAAGTAAAGTAATTTTTCTTCCTTTTTGCTGTTGAAATATCCCTTTTTTGAAGAAGAAGGATTTTTTTCCTTGATAAAACAAGAAGAGAATAAGATAAAAATTAAATTTAAAGTCTATGCATGTGGTATTTGTTCCAAGAAAATATCTTACAAATATACCAGGCTACATAATATATACATCGGCTTGCCCTGGTTTGCTCTTGCTCTAGCTTCTGGAAGACAGACCTTCTAAGAGCAATATCACAACAAGGGTTAACATGGTTTTATTCTTTTGAGTATTTTTTGTAGACTACTTTGGGACTTTTAAGAATATATTTAGTAAACCATTTTAGGCTGGAAAATACCTTTAAAGTTATCGAGTCCAACTATTTACCCAGCACTGCCAAATCTAATACTAAACTATGTCCCTATGGGCCACATCTACATATCTTTTAAATACCTCCAGGGATGGTTGACTCCACCACACCCCTGAGCAGCATGTTTCAGGGCTTGATAACCCTTCCAATGAAGACATTTTTCGTAATGTCCAATCTAAACCTTCCCCGGTGCAACTTGAGGCCTCTGGTCCTACCACTCGTTACATGGGAGAAGAGACCAACACCCACCTCTCTACAACCTCCTTTCAGGTAGTTGTAGAGGGTGATAAAGTCTCCCCTGAACCATCTTTCCTCCAGGTCAAACATCCCCAGCTCCCTCAGCTGTTCCTCATAAGACTTGTGCTTCAGAGCCTTCACCAGCTCCGTTGCCCTTCTCTAGACATAGGATTTGAGGTGCGGCTTCACCAGTGCCAAGTACAGGGGAAGAATCACTTCCCTGGTTCTGCTGGCCACAATATTTCTGATACAGGCCAGGCTGCCATTGGCCTTTTTGGCCATCTGGGCAAACTACTAGGTCATGTTCATATGGCTGGGGACCAGTATACATGCAATATCCTATCTCTTACCAAATGCTAGAATTGCAAATGGAATGTAATCTGTATAGATTATTGAAGTTGGTTAAGGTTTTTTTAGACTAACTCCCACAACTTAACTGTCATATACTTAGTGGTAGATTTAGGCTTATGGTAGACTTATTTTATGGTGTTTTTCTGAACTGAAGCCTAGATTAGGTTTTCCTATCGGGCCTTCTCAGGACATGTCTGCGCAGAAATGAGTGCTGTGTGAAAGGCATTAGTGCACTGATCCTGTGCTGATCTATTCCGGTGCTGCACAGAACATCTGATCAGCACTGTGGGTTGCCAGCAGCACGCTGAATTACTCCACAGGAGGCCAAGCATAGGAGCAGTCTCTATGCTGTCAGACAAGGAAATACAAGCTAAAGAATTGAGACTACATAATTCTCTGTGCCACAAAAAAAAAACGTTGAGATATCAAAGTTAAAAAGTTGCTGGGATATCCTGAAGAGAGGAAAGTAGCCTTCTTCCACCTGTCAGACTGAAAGTGTTCACCAGGAGGAAGACAAGGAAAAGCTTGCAATTAAGGAAATTAAGGAAAAAAAAAAAGAAAAAAGAAATCTGAAAAAGTGGATTTTCAGATTTGCATCACAGCAGGGACATTAATGATGTGTCTCACTATGATACTCAACGAAGCAAACACAAAACTGCAGCATCATAGCTGGAGTATTTTGTAGCTAGCTGTAAATGAAAGCATTAGGTAGTTTACCAGGTTTAAATGCTGAGCTAGAAGAAAAAAAGCTTTTGAGAGAAAAGTTAGACATCAGCAGCTTAAAATGTCTACACTAAAATACAGCTGTGTATGTAAGAAGGTACCTTACATGTTGCTACTTACTTTGCTGAATGTATATTTAGCCAAGAAGTAGTTGTCATTTTCAATGGTATCTGTCAAAACACAAAGCAAGGAGGATTGGTATAGAAACAGGTAGCAAAATTCATAAAAATCCATAAACAGTTCACATGAATCATAGCAAGTGGCTATGGTCAGACTAAGATGATTTGTGGGCTGTTTAATCTCTTCCTCTAGTCTTAGGTTGATCTCAGGGGAACATAACATTAGAGGTTGCCCTCTGTAGCAGACTAGATGTTCCCAGTGTCACAACTGTCTCATATCAAAATGCTGACTTCAAGACCAATTTGCTTTTCACCTTTATAATGTTCAACTTGGCGTCAGTTCTCCAGCTATTTCTAGCAGGAGCCAGTGCCACTATAGTGCTGAAAATCTGGTCTGAGGAGAGCCCTGTATATAGACACTGCTTCACAGCAGGGGACCAGGCTTACCAATGGAATCACCATCATCCCAAAAAAGAGACCCAGAAGCTTCTCCTTGTTCATCCAGGGCAATAACGAGTCCAAATGGGTTCAGATGGCTGTTGACAAACACATTGAGAAGTGTCAATACAAAACTGTGGGGACTGTCCCTTCAAAGTAACTTAACAAAACTTCTGAACACAATTAACTCCCATTTTAAGGTTATGAAAAAGGCCATGACAGAAGAATGACAATGATGTTCACCAAGGCTCCTGAAGTGATGACAAAAACTTTGCCTTGCCTTGTCCCACTGAAGTCTAAAGTTCCCACCTTTTGAGTGCTCATGTGGACAAGTTTCCTCTTCTTTTGTAGCCTTAATGTATGACAACTGTTCAGTCTGGGAGTCAGCTGGTCCCCAGTGCTACCTTACTACAGTTTGGACTGGTTGTTGCACAGTGCTGTCTCCTCCCTTTCCTACTCAGATTAGCTTCTGAGCATGGTTCAGATTTGAGACCAGTGTATTATCCATTGGCACAGTGAAATAATTTTCCTCAAAAGAGATCTGAGCTTTTCCACCTTGTTTGTGACATTTGATAAATTCACCCAAGGAGAAGAGTTTTGCATTTTCCCTTGCATACGTTTACTTTGAATGACTGACAACAGTCATTCATTGCAGTAAGAGGTGCAAAAGCCTTTCTGAGCACAACCACAGAGCTAGGAGTAGGCTTCAGCTGTGTAAATGGTGGCGTGGGTCATCTCTGGGGTGATTTCTCCTTATGAAATGGAATGAATAGTGGTATAGAAATACTTCACTTATCACCCAGGAAAGCAGCTGGGAGTTGCACATAGTCTCTCTTCTGCAGTTTCTTTTGATTTCTTTTTTGACTGTCTGTGGGTATGACCCACACTGTGGTTGCTTGGTGACAAACATAGGTGATGTTACCTCTTTGTAGTGGTTGTGGCTGGTGCCTGTTCTGGCAGAATGTACCCTCCACGGATGAACAGAGGGATCTTGCTCAGTGGGGCAGACACAGTAGCATAGTTCTTCTTCCAAGCACTTGGCACTTTAAGACCCTACCATAAAAATTAATGTAGTTAAAAAAAGAGCCGATCCAGGCACTATACACATACACCACTGAAAAGCAGACCAAAGAGTACATTTTCATCTCAATTACAACTGTGAAAAAACATATTAAAATGTGGATTTCATCAGTATTATTCCAGTTTCTTTTTTAACATGAAAGAGGATCTAGCTCCTGCAGTTATGCATATGCATGAGATAGAAACACCATGAATGAAAGACAGCAAATGGTCTTTAAAAGTGGTATCATTATTCCATATGCTGTAGAAAAAAAACCCCTCATCAACAGACTGAGCAAAAAGGAAAAGAAACTTTTTCTTCCTCTTTTTATACATATGGAACCCATCACACTTCAGTTTAAGGTGAGTGATTCATAATCATTTGAGAATGTAAACTTGAAGATTTTCTTCTCTTGTAAAGACAATTCTTCCCCTTTCAAGAAGTAATTACAGCAATCAGTGCATGAAATCTGTGTGTGTGTGTAGACAACTAGCATTAAGTTCTCTGCATCGTCCCTTGTTGGTTTAATGCCTCAAAACCAGGTGTAAGCAAGACTTATGTACAGGGTAAATAACAGGAAGGCTTTGCTCTTGCCCTCTGTAAATGATAATTGTAATTTATGGCAAGTACCAACCTTGGTTTTGAATAAGCAGCATGTATATGGCAAGTACGTGGCAAATGCTGGGAGATGAGCAATGGATACATGCACATAGAAAGGGCAAGGAACACTGCACCTGCTGTCCCTGTGCCCAGCCCAGGAGAGGGCTCAGAGGGAACCACAACAAGGGGAGTTGAATTAAATGCTCAACTTTGCAGCATCACAGTCTTATGAAAAGAGAAAATGGAAAGAGCTGGATGAACACCCAGCTGAGACACCAGCCAAAGGCTTAAAATGACCAAATGTCTTTAAAAATAAGTCTGCAGTTCCTGTGAGAGCATTTCTGTTCTGCCTGCTCCTCTGCCAGGGTTGCTCAGAGTAGTTACCAACAGCCTGATGATCCTGGGCTCACATTCTGAAAGCTCTTAGCATCAGTTTAACTGCTCCTGTGTGAACCAATGCTGGTCTTAGCCTGCAGATTGCAGCAGAGTGTAGTTAGGTTGAAAGTGAACACTTTTGGAAGTGCAGTCCTGGAAATGGTGTTCAAAAGGTCAAGACTCATAGTCCCTGAAACTAGAAGATACTGGCATTTTCCACAGAGCAGATTGTTCTGCATTTCTTGGAAGCTTCTTCTGGAGGGGAGCCTCTCTTCTGGAGGGGAGCCTCATCTTGCTCTCAAAATACACCTTCTGTCAAAAGTGATGCATGTGCAAAAGTGAATGCACTGAAGGGTTTACAGCATGTTCTCAGGAGTGTAACTCAGGTATCTGCTTCTGTTTCTATGCAGGAAATTGTATCAGTACAAGAACTAAAACATGCTGTAAGGTGGAGGTAGGGGAGAGAAAGAAATCTTAGCACTTTTATGCATGTCTAGGCTGCTCTTGATAATTCAGTTCTATGTGTCTTAGAGCTTTACAAACCAAAAATAGAAAATAAAATGTTACTGAAAGCTGTGTAATTTACTCTCCCAGCTAGCCTGGTGTAGACTTTTTGTTCTCTAGTTCGTCTAAACACAGATGCTGAGGTAAAAATACTGGTGAATATTGCTAAAAGTTATTTTGCTGGAAGCGTACCATTTTAAATCATTTTTTAAAATGTAAGGAAATTAGTCTTAAAAATACATAAGATATAGTAGAACCACTGTGCTTCAGGGAAGTATACATCCACAGATCTTGCTCCCTGTAATTGTTATAAAGAGATTAAAGTCTTTTTTCTTTTTGCATTTCTGATATTACATTAGCTTTATTATATTTGGGCATGGAGGGATGTATGCCGAATATTCTAATAACATCAAATCTTAGATATTAGAGCTGAGTTATTGTCATAGCAGTAGACTAGTGCAGGCTAATCTATAACACTAAACAGACAAGCTTATCCTATTTGGGGGATTTTACTCCTATTCCATGGAATGAGTCAATGTTACACGATTATTTCATTCTAGTACATAGCTTTATGTCTTGTAAATATAACTGGCCTAGGTGTGCTCCTCTAACATCTGATCAACCTGAGCGAAGTCTATTGCAGCCTTTGCAAGACAGGACTTCACATGTCAAGTGGCAGGACACCATTGATCAGTGCCTCTTGTACCATTTCTGTTGTAAAAACAGACAGAGTAAGCTCTAGCAAGGAGGATACACAGATATTTCTCTTCTTGTAAACAATTTAAAGTTGCAGATAAGTAATAGTAAATAATAAATATGCTGCCAGTTGCACTATTGCTGTACTTCGTTTTGCAGCATGTGTTATATCATATTACTGCTGGGATGAAATCCTGCTAAAGGCACTTCGAACTAATAACTCCAGGAACAGTTGGAATCAAAACATACTTCCATTTTTGTCATAAGTTGATTTATTCTCACAAACAGATTAATTTTGATTCTCAAGATAGATGCATGCCCCTTTGTAGAATTATGGTTTAGCCCTAAGGACTACCCCAGGGAACACATGGAGCAAGAAAAATAAAGGTGCAGGAGAAGAGTCAAGGCAAAGTTACCATTTGACATTTTAGGGATTTTGTATCTATGAAAAACCCTATGAAGTCAAGATGCCCCCCTCTCCATCTTTTCTCTGCATTATTATGAAAACAATGGATATTCTAGTCTGCAGAAAAGTGTGTAACCACTGTCTGAATTGCGATGGTTTCAAGGCCAGGTTGGATGGGGAGTTGAACAACCTCTTCTAGTGGAAGGTGTCCCTGCCCATGGCAGGGGGATTAGGACTATATGAGCTTTAGGGTCCCTTCCAACCCAAACCATTCTATGACTCTATGATTCTATGAGCCTCACCTTCATGACTCCCTAAATAACAAACCAGTGTGTAAGGCAGTTCCCCATTTTAATTTTGAAGGATGTCTCACTTGCTCTCACCCTAGGACTCAAGGAATGAAGGGCAAGCCACCCCTGATCCATCTTCTCTGCACAAGCAGATGCTACACAGCAGTTTGATGACATCACTGCTGACCTGCAATGTCACAGTGAAGGGCTTACAGCTCACATCTGACTCTGCCCTGCTAGTTGGCATAACCCTGGTTTCCACCTCTTGTTGAGAAGCAGTGCAGGGAGGCCAGCTCAAGCTTGCCAAATCCTCTGTATTATTATTAATGTATTTAATATTACACGCTCTACATCTTCATTACAGCTACAGCTAAATCCTACATCTGCTGCTAACTACTAACATAGTAGTAGCTAATACTACATCTAACGTGTCTGCTTACCTAATGTACTGGGTCTATCCGAGCCCCAGCAGCCTTAGCAGTGCTAGGAGATAACACTCCGCTGTTTTGACTGCTGTGAGGGAGAGGCAGAGGGGACACGAGCAGGTGACCCAGACTGATCAAAGGGATATTCCAGACCATATGACGTCAGCTCAGATATAAAAGAACAGGAGGGGTGGGGGCACGGGGTTGTCTCCGATGGCTGCCTGCTGAAGGGACAACCAACATGTATGGGAAGTAGAGATCAGATTCTCCTTTGCTTTGCTTCCT
>WEIV01014913.1:0-58509 GCA_013390005.1 Calyptomena viridis | reverse complement strand
CTTAACACCCACGAGTTGCTGTCACCTTGTTGGTAAAAGGGAAGGGGCAGAGACTGTCTGGGTACTTGGTGCCCAGTCAAGGCCAACCTGTTACACCTAATAACTAACAATAATTTCTGCCAACTATAGCAGTAGCTATATTAAGCAACAGCAGTGTTTACAATATTAATCCAATCATCTGAGGGTTAATAAGTCCACACATTGTCCACGTGTCCTCTGGTCCAATCAATGCTCTGGTCACCCAACGTTCACACGACATGGTCTTGCTGCAGACTTCTCTGCTAAACATGTTTTGATTACAGGCTGCTCTGCTGAAGCATCCTGCCAGTTCACCTCACTGTGCATCCCAAAAACCTCTCACACTGAAAGACCCAGCAACGTGTTGCCTTCAAAGTTCTGCTTGCCTCACCAGGCCACAGGCACTCGGCCTTTCTTTTTTGCTGCAGTCCTCCAAAAAGCATTAGGATCTTTTTATCTAGACTCTCTATCATTTTATATATCTATATAATGTTCCCTTTCATTCTCTCCTTTGCTTGGGTTTCCCCTGGCTTGTCAGTCACTCTTCATGGGAAGATTTCTCTCACATCCTTCATCATCTTGCTGGTCTGAGACCCTGTGAAATCTCCTTGTTACTCATCATCTATTAGAAACCTGTGTGAGTCTGAAGATGAAGGACTGACGGATGAAGTGCCTCAGTGGAGTTAAAATAGTTTTAGATGCAGGAATAAGAATTTCATTTTAAATTCACAGAGGCAAAAGCGTTGGTTAAAAAAAGGTAACTAACAGCGGCCTGTTCATATGTTTGATCATCAGCAACATGTAGAACTATATCAGATATTCTGTCAGCATGCTGATTGCAAACAGTGCTAGGATACATCACATGCAAGTACTTAGTGTGCTCAGATGTACCTTTCTTGTGCTGTCAGCAGTCAGTGGTGGGCAAGAAGAGAAACCCACCCTTGCTCCAGTCAAGCAACAAGAGTCCTGACCTTAGCACTGTGCCCAGCACAGCAGAGGAAAATGCTGTTCCTTAAAACCTGTCCTATTAGCAGCTAACATTTGCCTGCAATGCTGGGAAACTCCTAGCACAGCCTTTGAGATGCTGCAGTTCCAAAACACTGTGGGTGAGCGGTAATATGGAAACCAGTTTGCTTTCATATCTGTGCGTTTCTTCCTAGCTCAACAATTACTGCTCTGTGTGTGTCCTTGGAGGCTGCTGCCAGGACAATAACAGGAGCACATAAGGGGCAGAATCCAGCCTCTTTACATCCATTTGTCGCTTGGAGTAGCATGGAAAGGCTGTGCCCTCACTTTCATCCTCCCACTTCAAGTACTGGGAAACTCTGTACTGTCTGTGCTGCTCAGAAATGTATTCTGCAATCTTTGACAGTGGAGGGAAGAAAGGAATGGATATGAGCAAATATGCTCTGAATGTCACCCAATGCCCTAAGCGCAGTTCATTTCTTTTATTCCAATATGATGGCATTTTTTAATTACAGTACTTGCCTCTTCAAGAACAGGAGCAATCATAAAGGCAGGTCCCCAAAGGAAGGCCGTATCTATTTCATGAGTCTGCTGATCAGAGGTAAATCTATGTTGAAAGTGAAATACACAATGTTAATTCACATTTTGATAGAACTTGCTGAATATTTTGATATTACTCATTGTGACAAGAATTCTGCTTCTTCAAGATATCCTTCAACACTACCAAGTATTTTTCCTGATTGAGGGAATGCCAAAAGCTGGACAGAGATTCAGAAATTACAGTAGCGCCTATCACCCCAGAGCAGACCAGAACTCTCACAAAATGATGAAGCTGATTTCTTTTCAGAGCAGCAATAGTGGGTAAACAACTAACTTAATTTCTGTCCAGTGAGCTGAGCCTTCATTGCCGGAGCCAATGAGCACGACAGGGGCCAGGACCAAGAGAGGGAACACAGATGAAAAACACTGTGCTCTAGGATCTAAAGCATTTGTGATTATCCTTGGATTTGGCTTCCCACACCTTTCACAGATTTACGTTTGAAATCTCTCGCAAGACAAACACAAAGCAATGTTCATACATAGTGTGCTTTTTAGCTGTCTCTCCAGAATGGACAAGAAACCAATGGAATTCAGTCCATTTTATTCAATGCATTCAGATTACTTTGGATTCTGATCATGTCCTCCAGAGTGCTCACAGTCCTGTTCACCAGGCTTCATTTGCCTTCTCCTGGGAAGAGATCGCTATTCTACCACACGTCAGATAATGAAAATATTGAATAGCACCTGGCAAAGAGGAGAATCTTCCCCATCTCAGGAATCTCCACTCACCCAGCATAAAATCCTTGAAAATTTAAAATGGATTTCAATGATTTGTAAGTCTATTCTTGAGGAAATTAATAATAGATTCTAATTATCTTATAAGAATATCACATGGAGTGTGTCTGAAATCCTCCTAAAATCAAGGTACTTTGTACCCCCTGGCTTCTGCTGCTCGTCTTCCCCCTTTCCTATCCAACAGCCCTGCTACCTTGTCAGAGATTGCAATTGGTCTGGTTTTCATTCATTTTTGACAAATTCACACTGGCTATTGCATTTTTAGATATTATTTGCTAAGGATATAAATTCTTTGTTTAAAAAATTATTTACTGTGTCTGTTTAACTGACTTTGCAGCTGTCTCTGTCTACAGCCAGGTTTGTCATACGCTGGCTGGAGCAGAGTTGTTCAGTGTCAGTGCCCTGCTCTAACACCCTGCCTGCTCAGGGCATAGGTGTGCCCTGCACCCAGCCCAGACTTACAGAAATTTCCCCAAACGAGCTAAGATAACTTGTCAATAAAAAGCCACCTATGGAGTGTTCAGATTTCTAAAATATTGCAAGCTAAGGGGAGTAAATGGAACTTAGGAAAAAATGTTCTTGAAGGCATGCCTTGGGCTCTACCTGAACAAAATCTCAATTTATTTAGAGTTTCTTTTTCTGTCCAGTACAGTACCTCTTTTATATACCTTAATCTTGGTTGTTATTGGATTTTGACCTAATGTTTTCTAAATATTTAAAGCAGGTTATGCCTTTTGATGAATTACCTTGTCTTAAAGATTTTGAAATATAAAGCATTAATTTTTGTTGTCAATAGTTTCTCCGTATTTTCAATTTCACTGAAATAAAATTGTAATACTAATTCAATATACTTGGTTGTGGGGAATTTCAGGACAAAAAGCTGATAAAGAAATTACAACAAAAGAGAAGTCAATCATATTTGTATACGGAAACAAGCATCTCAACATCTAACTCAGCACTATTTTCTCTTGCAATTATAGCTACCACAAGCACAAATTCAGCAAACAAATTAACTTTCCTGTTTTGAAAAGATAAGCCATTAAACTATATCTATGATTTATGAAAGGTCCTTAATTCCCCCTATGTGCTTCCTCTGGTTAGATGCTGGCCTCTCTTCTGTTGTATTTTTCCCCTGCTTAGCCATTAAACAGAACCTTCCCTTCCACTAGTGGATTACCACCTCATGGTCTTTTTGGACAGCTGAGATACTGACACCTCTGTTTCACAGAGGCACCTAAAATGCTTATGAGAATCTACTTGTTATTTGTTATCTGAATCGAGCCCCTAAATGTTTGAAATTGAATGAAAAATTTGAAATGACCACATGAAATAGCTATTGTTTGGAGACTCCCTGCCCAGGCACATTTGTTTTCATGGTGAGGGTTATGAACTCATAAGAGCTACACCTCAAAAACTAGTGTGGGAGTTTTTTTAGCTCTCCTTTGTATTTTTTACAAGTAAGAGAAAGGTTTGATGTAAACTTCCATCATCCATACACTGAAAATTCTGTTTCAATTCTCTCTCAAAGCCCCATGTTTCTCCTTCTGCTAGCATCTGGATCACTTTCTCTAGTTGAGTAGATCTACTACTAAAAAAATTAGTATCAATTAGAAACAGTAAGAAATATTCATGAAGTAATAATAGTGACCAGAATTAATTGGTCATAGTAAGAAACACTTTTAAGCCATTTTAGGATTAGCTGTGGCAACATTAGCAAGTGACAGGATGCCACTAGGGTGGGACCTGGTGAGTGAAACAGTTTATGTTGATCTCCTGATGCCTACAGTACTTACATGCATTTTAGAGGTTTTATTTCCTAGTAATCCCACTCTGCTCCCACTGAACTAAACTACCATGTTTCATCCAAGAGAAGCCTCCGTTGGTGCATCTGAAACTGCTCTACAGCTCAAATCAAAGCAAATTTGGAAATTTGCTAACGTAGGTGTGGCCCAAATAAAGTACAGGTGTGCTGGCAATGGTCAGAAAGACAGCCTTAATGACATTAAAGTAATTCTGTATTAGAAGAGATTAGCTAATATTAATGCTAAAATCCAATCCAGGCATTTCCAATATTAACACAAATCTCATTAAGCAAAAAACAGAGCTAAAATAAATATTTGTAATAGCTCCTTGTAAGACATGAGTACCTATAAAATTCTCCTTCATGTAACTCACTAAAATAACATCCAGAGCTGAAAGGGGAAGGATACTGCTTTTAAAATTTATCAGTTAACCACTGTGCTGAGTAAGCAAAACAGGTTCTGTGCATATCCCTTCCATACTTGAATGGTCTGCACTTTAGTGTAATCTCAGTTTAATTTGCAAAAAATGCCTTACCCTTTAACAAGAATGTCTTTAACCTAAAGGGAAAAAGAACATTAAACAGTCTACAATGTAGCCTGCACCAATGAAACTAAATTGTGCCAGAGCTTTGGGCGGTAGCCTTTCATATGTATTATTTGCACTCCTTTTGCTCAAGTCTTTGCATAAAGCATTCTAAAGTAGAAAATTTACCAAAAGCAGCTAAAAAACTAATTAAAACTTGAGGAGAGGGAAACTAAATCTCAGTTGTATTCCTGCTTCTTCCAAACAGAAAAAAATTAGTTGTTCCAAATATCTGAGTCTAATTTTCTGAGAGGGTTTTCAATCTGTATTTATTAATCTCAGTTTTGCACCTGCTTCTACACTCAAACAGCTCTATCTCTGTTTTCTCTGTGCAATTTGTGGACACAGATGTGGGTTTCATAGATAGCATGCAGATGCAAGTGGTAAATTGGAAAAAAACAAATGCTGTGCATGATTGTACTCTCTGTATGAGGCCTTTTGGCATTCTGGACAAGAATACAGATTTCATCTATTTCATTCAAATATAGAAAATACAGGTATGTGATTCCTACTTTTGAAATAAAAAATACGTATTTGACTAAGACTAGAAATTTTCAGCATTCTTCTTAAGTTTTCTTTTTCTCCCTCACTGGAAACAATAGTTAGCTGTTAGGTTACTAGTTGTTAGGTTATATTTTAATGGAAATTCATTGCTTACACTGAAAGTTACCTTTGTGCATATAATTTCATTAATTGCACAACTGTTCTTTTAAGAAAGGGAATGCAATAATAATACTGTAATGATTCTCATACAGATGTCAACTAGTATATGCATAAAACTCTATTAATTTTGGGGGTAAATTATGATAAAAAAGTGAGACTCCAAACTCACTCGTGCATCAGAGATCGCACCACAGTGTTTCCATGCACGAGACTCAAAGAACAAGTATGTACAAGTATGAACAAGTATATGCAAGTATGGCAGCAGTGAGTATCTGATCCGGAGCGTAGCACGAGATATCTTGGCAAACTCATCTTTAAACACTGCTGGGTCTTGTTCCTGTTAAGTAAAAGCTTAGATTTGTACTGAGCATTGGAACTAGAGACTGCAAACTCAACAGAGAACCTGTGTGCAACATAAGGAGAGCTGAGGGCTGTGACTAACATGATGCTACAAAAGTGAGTGTTTAAATAGGAAAAAGCACTGATTTGCAAACAGGAGGGTGTATTAAGAACAACATCCATTATTAACAAATTAGTATTCGTATAAAACATTTTCAACTTGAGTGAGTTCAAAGAGATCAGGCCCCACCACACTGTGTGTGAGCCCTCTGCAACCACACCTAACCTTTTGATGAGAGGGGATCTGGGATTTCATATATGTGCTCAGGAACAGATACCCTATCTCTAGAAATTAGTTCATCCTAGAAATGCAAGCCCTCTGGGACAAAGAAGATAAAACACAGGAAAAAGGCAAGACTGATAATCTGCAAAGCAAAGTCAAAAGCATAATTATGTTGGCCAGGTACTAAAACCAAATCTATTTAAAAGAGAAATCACTGTGTGCAGTAGGGTAAACATTTTTTCCATTCAAAGAAACTTGATTTCTTCTCCTGTGCCCACCATTTTAGGGTGATGGGACACCCACACATCAGCAGTGCCCCTCACCTCCTCCCTGCCTGCGACACGCTCTGGCAAGAGAGAGCACACACTGGGTCCCACCATGAAGAGGGCAGGTTTAAGCAGTCTGTCTATATTTCCTGGCTGATTTTGATCTTACTCCAGAGCAACCTTGACTCTCCCATGGGATGGAATGCAGAAAGTGTAGCCTGGGGCAGTGTGGATAAGGGAAAGGGTTACATGTCCTCTAATTTCTCCTGTCCAGCCTTCTAAAGTGTTAAAGAGCCAGCTAATAAGTCACACGGCTCCCTTCCTCCTTCATGAAATTTTTCCATAGTACTCAGTTTTCTCATTAAAGAAAGACTATATGATGAATCCCAAGGAGAATGAAACATAAAAGGAACAGAAGTAACAAAGCTTTTTATATTATCTAGTGTTTTTCAGACAAGAAATGTATTAATTAAACTGTTTGAAATCTCTAATGAATTAGGCAAACTGAATGTTTAAGATTTTATTTTAACACTAACTTAATGTTAATTAAACTCAGTATTTACTTAAAACTTCACCTTTATTATGTTTGCATCAGAATTAGTCACTAATAATATTCTCTGCTGGCTCTGAGCTCCAGAGCATCCATCTATTATTTCAAAAATCGCACTATATTTTTACTGGTGTTCTGGCACTGTACAAATATTGCCTAATTTCACAAAAATCAGTCAGACTTCTTAGGTGATGATGAATGAACCAAACTGCTTGTTTATTTCTTTCAGTGAACACAATGTTTTAAATGGATTTAAGTAATCCAATAAAACCAAATGTACTGCTGAATTGCAGTTCCCATAATATAGACCCATAGCTCTCTTCCTGATTATTATATTGTACATATATGATTAATACTCACCCAGGTCAGACCCTATTCGCATGCTCAAAGGGCCAAGCAGCCATACATGTATATAGGTACTTCTAATTTTAAATTAGAGGAGAAGCAAATGGAAAATATTTATCAACAGTAACAGCTAACACCTCACAGGCATTTGTTCTTTTACAAAGAAACACCTTAGCATATTTCAGGGATCTACAGGCTAATTTCTGACCCTCTTACTAGATAGTACTATAGCTTATTATTCCTGCATTTGCCCAATTGCTGAATATCCATCATGCTTTCATACAGAGACAAAGGTCTTTCTGGGGGTGTAAATATTGCAACATTTTAATGATGCAACTTCAAAGAAAGAGCAAATAACCTGAGCTCCAGCATTGCACAGATCAGTTTACAGAAGGAAGAAAACCCAAACAGTTATTGAACTAGCAGAACCATTTCATCATGGTTGCAGATAAACACAGCACACCTACAAGAGCTGTAAGACCTTCAAACTTCATAGCTAGAAAAAACCTGATACTTCTTTCTGTCTGCAACAAGTCTTGAAAGGACTTTATGATGTCGAAACCAGGGCATGGGTCTGGACTGAGACTGCACTTTTTCGTCCAACTCTCAGGCTCATTGGCCTTTTTGTCTTGGTTGCCTCTTGGCTGATAATGCTGTCTAATTTGGTGCCTATCCTTCGAGTTCTCACGTTTGTAACTTACTTTTAAACAGTAAGGATGATGTACAATGATCTCTCCCCCTCCTGCAATACTCGTTATAATTACAGAAGTACTAAAACAAAAATTGAAGCAATCGAGGGAGTAGAAAGATGTGCTGATCACTGGCTCTTAAATAAAATCTGAACTTCAGTAGGTAAAAGATGGAGCAGATGAATTTTACCAACAGCACAAGACCAGCATTTCTATATCATTTTTACATTTACGAATGGGAAAAATTTACACTTCAGTGTGTAATTCCTGCTCTGAGTGCAGCATTCCTTTTCACCCACTGCTCCAGTTTATCCAAGAATGACAGGTTAATTTCTCAGAAAGTAGTATGAATCACTGTCAACATAACTGTAATCATAGATTACAGCTTTATGTAGCTTTGTTTACTTACAGTGTTTCCCTCTGCATTGTGATTTCTGGAGAACAGATAGAAAGAGCCAAGCTGCATCCAGTGCAGGCAGAGTTCATAGGTAGTGTTATAGTTAAACCCACAGATATCAGCACCAATCTAAAGAAAAATAAAATCATAAGTGTTTATGACTGTGACTGAGGCTCAAAAATGAGAAACTACAGAAATTTGCTAATAAAAATAAATTTTAGAAAGTTATATTTTTTGTAATTAGAAATTATATTTCTAATTACTTTATAAAAATGTTCCATAATGATACAAATTTTTCTGTGACTGAGATTATATTGGCTCCTAGAACACTAAGATCCCAGTGGAAGATCTGACCATATTTCAATAATTCTACAGATTCTCTATTCCAGCTCGCAAAACCAGAAATATGTGAAGGGCTCTCAATCACAGAGTACATAATACAAAGCGATCACTTTTGGATGGCATGTAGTGACTCAACCTGAATCTTGCAGAGCTATTTTTGTTTCCCTCCAGCAGCCAAGACTGATGACATTTAGCCTTTTGTGATCTGCAGTTCCTGATGCTGTGGAGGCTGTTACTGCTGGCCACCTCAAGCAGCTTGTTTCAGAAAACATTTGAGTTAATTTGAAGTGATATTGTTTATGAGCCAGCAACTGTCTGAAGGATGCCAGACTTACATAGGGAATGCCAAAGAGGTTGAATTCCAGAATTCCAATGATTGACTGGTGCAGGTCCTTCCCCTGAAAGAAGTTGTCACCCCTCATGCTTCCCACTGCCAACAAATGTAGACCGACTCAAGACAAAAGCTCGCTTTCCAGTTGCCTGCTGGACAACACTGCAAAGAAATGCAACAAGATCATTAAAGACAAGAATGGTAGCCAAAAGATCATATGATCAGCCTGAGAATTCAGGCAAAATTTTATCTCCAGGGGTGTTATTCATGAAACAATTATTATTGTTGTCCCAAGTCACATGAAAATGTGGCTGCAAATCTGCAAATAAAGGAAAGTTTTACTCAGTGGCCAAAATAAAAAACCTAAAATTTATCTAATTCCCAAAACAATTTGTCTCAGGTATTTTTAGTCTTCCTAGATAATAATTTGTGTTTAATTTATTCTCAGCAGTGTCTCAAATTGAAAAATTGAAACATAATTTCCTTTCTGTATTAGTACATTTAATTTAGTGTCCTATGGGTTTCTAAAAAAGAGTATAATATGTGTTTTTCTCGGTATAGGATTTATTTAGAGATTTGTATTGGCAAATAAAGTTCTAATATCCTGGAATTAAAAGTAAAAAAAAAAAGCACAAAAATGTCAAAATTATATCTAAACATCTTACATAAAAGAAATTACCAATACAGAAAGCAAACATGTTATTATTCAAAATGTCACCCCCTCCTTGTAATAGTTCCTCCAGTTTCCTGTCATTGTTTGATATGAGGTTTCATTACAGAATTAGTGGTACAATAAATTTCTTCTTGCTTTTTGAAAATAATTTTACTGCATCACCAGAAAATCAAGGAAGTGTAATATGCCTTATTAACAAATCTAATACAAAAATCCTCAATATAGGATCATCTCTGTACATAATTATGTATTATAATATTATATAGTGCAGGAACTCAAATTCAGCTCTGCTTTAATACAATTTAGGCAACACAATTTAGATTCTCTGGGAAATCCTAGCATGAAATATTAATCATGTTATTCACCGCCCACCTCTTTCTCCCTTTTTTTAATGAGATTTGATCAAGAGCTCTTTCATTCGTATTTGTAATGGCCCAGTATTTGCTATTGGGTCTGTAATGGCACAGAGACTGTAAAGAGCTCCAACACTTGTTTCTGAAGCAAAAAAAAAGCAATAGCTTTCAGGGAAGGCTAAACATATTAACCTTAGGGGCCATATGCAGCAAGAGGTACAGTTCTTGAACTTCGTGGGATCTGTTGGTTCTGGTTTGCAGGTGCACTGCTGGGCCAAATAACTGCACGAGATTATATGTGCTTTGTATAAATGGCATTTTGGAACCATTCCATGGACGTTTTGAGTATGAGTGCTGTCCTCTGGCTGTCTTTGGCTCCATTTACAAATGCAGGTGCTAATGAGGACAATATCAGATCAACTCAACTATGATCCAGAGCTGCATAAACAATTTGCTACAAGTAATTTATTGAATAATTTCAGTCTTTCATGAACTATTGCTGAACCTGTCCTTATGTTGTCAAATGTATTTGTTGATTTAAATTATTTACAGGATATCACATGCAAGTAACTCTTGGCATTAAGCTATGCACAAACTGATTGCTGCTAGTTTATGTATTCAAATTCAAATCATTTGACATGGGGTAGATGACACATTTCCTATTCTCTGTCTGCCTTAGAATAATTCTCATAATTGTTTTTTTATACGATTATGAAGTTGTCATTCATTTTCAGTGAATATCCTGCAATTGATGCTGGTTGCTAAATATTCCTGTCAGTAATTTAATTTCATATATTATTTGTGAAGAGCGAATGCAGAAAGGGTATACAACCCGCCTTGAAAAGAAATGTGTTTGAGAAAATCAAATTAATATGTATGAAAAATACTTCACCAAAGTTTCCCAGCTTTGCAGCAAATCCAACCTCTTTTGGTGGTGTTCTCCAGCCTTGAAGGACACAGCATTTGAGCAAAATATGTTTCTTCTGTAAGGAGCCCTGGAAGCAAGTGCTGCAGGAAAGGGGAAGGTTCACAGCCTTGGGGGCAGCTGTGAGGAGCTATGCAGCAGTAACTGTCCCAGTGGCATCAATGTGGAATAGTGCAGATGGGACAGTATGTGCCCTGAAGGGGCTGAGGCAGGTGTTTCTGCATATTGAGCTTTTCCTGCTGAATTCACAGGGTTTGTCTCAGGCAATTGCCTTTGCTGGCACAGAGCCTGAATAAAGCTAAAAGAACAGCTCCAGAAATCAAGAAATCTGAAGGCTCTATTCAGAGTGCTACCAAGATGGTGCATGGTTATATGGACTCCAGTGCACAGAGAACAAATCCTGGTGGAGAGACCAGTGGTGGAAGAATCTCTTCTGAGATAGGGCCATAGGGACCCAAAAACTATGCTAAGAGATCCGGGGTTCTAGGACTTTCTGCTCCTTCTTTTGCAAGCTGAACTGTCCCTCAGCAGGCCCACAAGAGCTGCCAACCACTTCTGGTTTTACCCAATGCTTCCCTCCCCCAGGCTTCACGTATAAAATACAAATGCATCAACACCATAATCAGGCTCACTTAGCCATATCCTCTGGACACTATCACAGTCCAACTGCTGAAAATGAATGCTAAATGCTGAAACTGGCCTGCACAGACACCCCTGCTTTGCACTTCCATTGTGATATTAAATTTCCTCATGTTTTGTCTCAATCCCTGCTGGAAAAGGCATGATTTGCCCATTTGATTGAATCCAGCAAGTAGCTTTCCACTGTCATTCCAGCTTCACAGCAACAGTCTGCCTGTGTAAGCTAGTTTTGAGTGTTTCCCAGCTGCAAAATGAGTTTTACAGTAACTGACAGCAACTGTGCTGCAATGCAGCTCTGCCCTCCTGAACTGACTGAACTCCAAGCCAAACTGCAAAACAGGTTCCTGCCTGCCAGGAACCAGAGGTAACTCCAGAAGGCAGCCAGGAGAGATGTACAGTTCATGTTCTTCACTCACAGTGTTAAAACCTCCTCTGCCACAATAACAAAGGGACAGAAAAATTCCCCTGGCATCACACAAGGCTGTTTCTGCTGCAGCTGCTCATGAGATGCTCTAACAGAGGATAGGAACATCTTACTCTAGATATACTAAAGCAGCAACTGAAAAGTTAGGCCCTCCATATATCCTGATTTAGCCAAGAAAAGTAAAATTGGAAGAGATTCTGTTCCTGTTTCCAAGATTCTCTTTTCTTGAAACTTCTTACTAAATGAGGACCAGTAAAATGGAACAGTGTTTCTTACTAGATACTATTACCGATTTCACAGGTAACATCAGCAGTTTTTGAAATGTATTTCAATCTGATTAGAAAGTACTGATTAGAAATCTGACTAGAAGTACTTAGAAAACTCACTTGAAAGTTGGTTCTGTCTGTGACCACCCAAAGAGAGAGTGTGTGTTATAATGCTCTCCAAGGTAAGTCTTGGAGTCAGGACACAACGTCTTTTGCACCAGGGAACGATCTGAAATGCCTGAGAGTGATAAAAAGCACTGTAAAATAATATACATAATAATTCAAGTCTCTTCACATTTCTACACATTTAGAGGTGAAAACGCGGAAGGATTTGGGAAGAGAAAGAGCTGAAGTGCTTGACATTATCATGTAGCCATGAATACCTGTTTGCAGATAGACACATGTCCTCAGGGAGGGACAGAGGACTGATAATTCCTTTCAAGTTCTATGTCCAATAATTCAAAACATCTATACAGGTTTCATGTATTCAGTAAGTAATAGTCAGAAAGAAAATTTCTGCATTGCTGAATTAAGAATACACCTACATATTATTTTACACAGTGACAAATTTTACTTAATGGTAAAAATGTTGCAAGAAAAAAACAAAATCAAGAACATCCCAAAACCAAAGAGAAATTCAGACATCCAGGGAACCTGTATGGTTGTGTGAAATCCTAAAACCTCCGTGTACATATCACTCAGCTGCAGATGCAGGTAGGACAGTTCTGCCCTATCATGGCAAAACCCACACCTAAGCTCAGCTCTGGCCCCTCTCTTACCCTGAGGCACTTTGACTAGAAGGCAGCAGGACTACTGCCACTGCCCCAAGAGCAGGGAGTGTCAGAGGGGTGCAGGGGAGGAAAAAGCATGAAGTGCAGCAGTCTGCAGGCTGTCAGTGGCTATGGCCCAATAGGCCACAGAGAAGAGAACCAGGAGACATTATAGTGTGTATATTCACATGTGGATGGATTATCCAGTAACTGTCTATCAGCAGGAGACAGGCAGTAGAGATCGTAGTAGCTTTTTGACTTCAGTAATAGTCAGGGTGACATTGCTGGCACAGCACCAGCTGATCCAAAAGGAAGCAATATGAGGTACAAGTTGGCTACACAGGTGCTGCCTGGTCTTTGATCCCATATTAAGGAGATGATGGAAAAGTCCATTTGGTGCAAAAAAAAATTTCATCCTCTGCAGGTAAGCACCATGAAAATGCCACAAAAACTTCAGCAGGAAATGTTTGGTTTATTGAATGTATTTATTTTCAGAGATGGAGTTGAAAATGTTATAAAATTATCTCAAAATAAAAAAGAAGGTAAATTCTAAAATATTCTTCTTTTGCATGCTTAATTAGGTGCATGCACTTGTAAATATTTCTCCATGAACAAGCAATCTTCCTGCCTAATTGCACTTCCTGTATGTTTGCTGTTCATTACCACAATGTGCATTTCTCTGTACCTGAAATCCCATTAGCCTCTCTGCTCTGCTGTGCCACCACAGCTAGAATCCTTGTGATCTTTAGACACAAAGACTCCAGCATGGCTGGTCTACGTCATTATAGGCAATTTCCAAGTAACTTTGACTGATATGTCTTTGAAGAAGACACTAAGGTTCTGAGCAAAGTCACACCTACTGTCCCAGTGGCACTTGATTATCAGCCCCATAAAATTAAGGCAGGATAGAAAACACTGCCACATGACTCATAGTTTCATTCTTCATTGCTATTCTGAGTATTTTGTATTCTGCCTCAGTAATACTGATTATTTTACAATTGCATATTAATCTTCAGTATAAAGTGGTTTATAGGAAATTGATTTGAAGGACATCTGTTTTTAGAAGTTGAAATCATGGTTACATGTAATCATAGTTATAAAATTTAGATAAGGAAGTTGAAAGCGACATTGACAAAAAGCCTGAGGCACTGAGATTGGGACTTGCACAGATGAAATCATCTAGACAATGGTAAGCCCCCAAAACTCTGCTGAGTCCAGGAAGGTCCTAAGGTCTTGTTGGACTAAGCAGAATAGGTATCATCTCATACCTACACCAGTCAAGGGCTTGGACAGCCAACAGCATGGACAGTGTTGGCATAAAGTGAAACATAAAAGAAAGCCCTTAAACATTGGTTCAGAACAGATCCCCTACAGAACAGATCTTGGAAAAAAAAGTCTAAGGCTCCTGCCTGCAGAAGGGAGACCAGCACTAGGAGGTCTCCAGGGAGACCTTAGAGCAGCCTTCTAGTGTCTAAAGGGGACCCAGAAAGTTAGAGAGGGACTTTTTACAAGGGCATGGAGTGATAGGGCAGGGGGTGAATGGTTTACAAGGCAGTACGTTTATATTAGATATAAGGAAGAAATCCTTTACTGTGAGGGTGGTAAAACATGAACAGGTTGCCCAGAGAAGCTGCAGATGCCTCATCCCTGGAAGTGTTAAAGGTCAAGTTGGATGACACTTCAAGAAACCTGGTCTACTGTAAGGTATGGTTGGAACTAGATGGTCTGGAAAATCCCTTCCAACTCAAATCATTCTATGATCCTATTATACTATTCTAACACTGTGAGTCACAAGCAAATGTGCAGGAGTCGAGTTGGAGAGAGAAACTGGGCTCAAAACACACCTGACTTCAGCATCTCTCAGTGTCCTTACACATCATGTGGATATTAGGTCTCTAGGTGTGACTTCTTTCTAATGGCTCAGACTTCAATGCTAGTCATCAGAAAGCTCAGCTTCATGGCTCAGAAGCCTCTGTATATGGGTTCACCCTTAGTCCTTCATTTATGAGCTAAAGGAATCTCTGCTATTTTGGCCACTTTCCCCAAAGTCTCACATCTTTTTTGCAGCTCTGAAGGCTGACAAAAAATGAAAGTAACTTAAGGCAAAGATGGAAATGTCTCATCAGTTTCTGTGCTTAGGTCAAGGCGCATACGGCCAATACGCAGTAGTTTCCCCATAAAGACAGCAAACACCAAAATCAAAATCCCTGCTTCTGCTTTCAAAAATGTACAATCTCCTTATAATATTTTGTCATGGTTTTGTTATGTTTATGTTTCTTTTATATTCAGAGTACAAGAATTGAGATTTAATAAAGAAAATTAAGAATCACAGAGTTACACAATATGCTGAGTTGGAAGAGACACACAAAAATCATTGAGTCCAACCCTTAGCCTTGCACAGGACCATCCCCAGGAGTCACAGAATGTGCCTGAGAGTATCATCCAAACACTTCTTGAATTCTGTCAGGCTTGGTTCTGTGACCACTTCCCTGGGGAGCCTCTTCCAGTACCCAACCACGACAGTACAAAAGCCTAAAGTGAAAAAGGGAACATTTCTAATATTTCACTCGTAAATAACTCATTTATGTATCAACTTCCTGCTGCACATTAACATTGCTCAGGCAGCTGGGCTTTCCTGTGGAAATATTGGCTAGATTAACTGCCAGGACCACTGGCACTAATTGTAAGTGCTCATGGCTTCCCAGAGAAGAATGAGCATATCATTAACTCAGCTACTGGAACAGGTTCTCCCATTCCTATAAGTCTCCCATAGGCTTGGCCATTTTAAAATTTATTTTTAGCCCATTCATAGTAACACAGTGAAAAATTCTTTCCTAAGAGAAAGGAAATATATTGACTTAAGGCATCAAGGAGATCCCCTCTTCCCTGTTACAATTCATGGAGAAAGCAGAGACTGGCCACCTCTGAGACTAGCAGTGGTGATGGTAAGGCAGAAGGGTTACTCCTTCCATAAATCTGTAGCTGAGTTACAGTATATAGGTATCTTGCCCTTGTTTTTTTGCTGCTATCAGTTGCTCAGAAAGGTCACTTTTCTAGTCCTGCTACAAGGCAGACCCAGGGAGAGAGAAAAGTGATTGATTTTTGATACTCCATCAAAGCTGAGCCACTGGAGTCTTGAACAGACATGTAACTGAACACACGGAACAGACAGGGAAAGAGAGAAAATGAGAGGATAGATTTTATTTCCCTAAACAAACAAACAAACAAAAATATGGACAAGGAAATTTTACTTACTAGGAATGTAAGGAGGGTTATTGATTTCATTATCAGCACATCCAGGATACTGGCCCTTTAAGAAATTGGACAGTTTGTTCACATCCTTTAATAAAGAGAGTAAGACACAAGTTAAAAGCCTCTTTTTTTTTTTTTTCTTTTTTTTTTTTTTTTAAAAAAGACAGGGCAGATATAATGAGACATACAATCCAAATCCCATTCTAGTCAAGGACATCCTTAAACTCCAGACACAACTGAGTCCACCACTCCACTGTCCTGGGGTTGGTGTAGTCAGGAAACACAGTTTCCAGGAGGCCAGACCTAGGGGTCACAGGTGTAAATCTTGCTTATTTTCTCATTTCTGTTACACAGCTGCTTTATCATTTTGAAGCAACACTAGACTAAATGCGTCAGAAAATTAAAAAACCCACCTTCCCAACAGCAGGAGTTGTGCCATCAGACTTGTTCACCCAGACTCCCATTTCCTGGCCAAGATCATAAGGTTTGTAAGTGCCTGGTTCCTCATCCTTGGCTATGAAAGGGTCCTGAAAACAGTGATTACACTTTTGTTGTTGAAATTCCACAGGTAACAACTACTCTTCTATTTGTATATTTTAGAAAAATTTGAATTATGTTCTTAATGCAGATTGCAAAAGTCTTGGAAGAAAACAGCATTAAAATTTAGTAAGAGTTGAGAGCACATAATTTGGAAAAAGTCATTAAAGATATAAGTATTTCCTGTATGAGGCAAAAGCAACGTGACTTTATTTAATACTTTCAAGGCTACTTTTTACGAGACATTTTATGTTCAAATTAGTTTAGAGAGGCACTAGATTTTATACCCCCATCATTGAGGTCTCTGCTATGGGTGAGCATTCCCACACTTGGACATCTCTGGGTTTCCTCCTAAGCAATCCCTGTTCCAGCTGCCTCAGCATCAACAGCTCAATGCTGGAATAACTAAAACTTTTCAGGGGCTTGAAGATGGGACACATCCAGTCTCAAAAGGACCCTGTTATCTCTCCATGGAGAACCAATTGGACAAGGGTGTTTCATGCCAATCTGATGAAGAGTAACCCACTTCACACAAGCCTATGGGGCCTTACATCTCTGTTCTCCCCAGGCATCAAGACCACACAGCATTTTAGACTCCATAGCTCATCCTTGCTGTCCCTTTCGCTGCATGGGGTGGTCATCAGCTCCTGTTGCTGTCAGTGGCATTGACACCAGGGTGGCCATCGGTAACCACAAAGGTCATTGAAAGGGAGTCAGACTGGCTCCTGGGGATGATGGAGGCACACCATGTGGGTAAGTAATAAAGTTAGGAATACTTGGAGATGCCAGTGAATGAAGAGATGCTATTCAACTCTGCTCAGCAGTCAGCTGCAACTAAAAGGAGATAAGTGAACTTTGCAATATGTCCCTAACTGGGAGAAGCTATCTGCTTTGTGTAATTTAGAACAGATAAAGATTGCAGTCATTTTAGAAGGGAATTCTTTACTTTTTTCTTAGGAAATGTTATTCCCTCAGGTTCTGCTTCAGGCAAAACCTTCAGTTATGAAACACTGAAAAAATTCTCACATTCACTTATAGCTCGGGCAATAATTTAAGTAAACTTTAATTAAAATGTGATAAAAGTCTAATAAACTTCCTAGAAAACAAAAATTATCATCTCCTAAATGGTAAGTTTCTTTAAAGGCATGTTTTAAAGCTCATTTGACTACCTGAATTAATTACCTGATTTAGTTGTAAGCCCTCTAATAACTGTAGCCCTAGTGAGGGAAGTATATTCTTACACGCCTCAAAAACATAAGCTACAGCTAAATCCCTACTTTAAGAGAAAAATTCTGTTTTACTTTAACTATCTAGCTCCAGTGTCACCTCCATAAGGAGTGTAAGTGTCCATTACAGTTTTAATTTATTAAATGGTTCAACTTTGGAAAAGAGAAAACTGTCCATCTGCAATAATTATCTTATAATTGTGGAAAAGAAATCTCTCAAGGGACTTGAAGGCAAGAAGAAGTCAGCTTAATTAACTACTGCTAATCCAAACTTCTGGTTTCCTTCAGATGAAAGGTTATTCTAGCGCATAAATTATGCAGGTTTAGTATTGTCCTAAAGAGAGCAAAACCCCTCCGTGCATTCAGGGGTTTTTGTGCAGGTGGAGTCTCATGCCTGTTAAATCTTCCCTAATGCATCTTTCTAGCAGCCCTTGGGGAGGAGGTGCTGAGCATCCTTAACTACAACTGGCTTCCTAAAGACCTGGGAGCACCCAGCAGTTATCCAGTCTGATGCACTTTCACCTATGGCCCCAAACATAGATTTTGAAGCACATCCATAAAAATTAATCGCTGGAAATTTTAGCCTCTACAGCTCACAGAGCTGGACTTTAAAATGTTAAAGCTATCAAGCCTTATTTTGAGTCATGAGCATGTTGCTACTGACTTTTAAGTATTTTATCACACATGTTGTTCCTAGCTGCTTCTATTTTTAGTGTAATTTAACAGAAGGTATACAAGGTCTTTCATTAAAGTTCCTCTTTGGAAATAACATTTATAAATTTTCATTGTAGTCATTGTTACTTTTACAACTTGTTTCTAAAGAATATATTTGTTCTGACACAGCAAAATCATGCACATTATTTAGCACAATAGTGATGACCAAGTACTGACACTCTTAATCAAAATTTCCCCTAAATGGAGGTGGCCTCTGAAAGAGGTCAGGGGAGAGAAGTGCTGCAGGGCTGCACTTAGAGGCTTCACTAATGGAGCCATGCTGCTATTAAGGTGATCACAGTCATGGAGGGCTCCCAGCACTGGATGCAAGCACAGAGATCAGACCTCCTGATCATGAGGCACCAGCCACCCCAGTGATGGTCGCACAAGGGAGTTCAGAATCCCATCCTCAGACAGGTTACCAGTGTTAATCCTGCTGACTGTCAGGATCTGCACTTTGTTTCTGACCATAGCAGTCTGAGATGAGGAAGACTGAACCCACATTCCCAAATCTATTTAAGAGATGTTTTACATGACACTAAGTGGCTGCAGTCAGAGCCCATTTCCTGAAAGCATCACAAGGGAGGCAACAATCTGCTGTACTTGGGGAACTCACCCACTACTGTCACTACCTAAAGGGAATCTAAATGGAAAATTGTTCTTTCAGTATCAAACCAGATTACTCTCACTTTGATTGCAGCTAGCTTGGCTTTGCTATCACTTGGGAATGAAACCCTTCATACTGTTCCAGCTCCTGACTCAACTTATGGGAATGCTTTGCATTCACTAAAGAATGCTAATAGACAAAGCATGACAGAGGTGTCAGCAACTGTAGTAAAGTGAAAATAGAAAACTTCAGTAAAACTTTGCATTAGCTTTTAAACAGTGAAGGACAAACTGGCTCAGCTTTTGTTCTTCCTTCACAAGCTTAGCTAAAGAACTAGAGCAGAAGATAGTCCTTAGCTACAGGTTAGGGGAAGGAGGAAAGAAGGGCTTCCTATCTGGATTCCCATTAGCTCATTGCATAAATTCAGTTGTTGTTATATTCCTTGAATCTGTCTAACAAACAGTTGAATTTATGTAGCAACACCTCCCTGCACTGCTGTAGAATGTGCCATCTGAGAAACCGAAAGGGCTATAAAAATGTTGTTGAAGTTAAATTCACAAGTAAGAAGACAACGTAGCTCGCCCACTAAACCACAACTGTTTGCCTGTAGCTTCTTACCCAATAGCAAGTTCAAAACAACTGGAGACATCCTGAGAGATGACTATGATGTATTTACTGAGGGGCAAGACTGCATGGGAAGAGCTAGACCAAACTCCTGGTATTTTGCTCATATATTAATAAATATAAATATATAAATATATTAATGTTTTGCAAGCTTTTTTGAGATAAACCAATAAATAGGCAGGTGGTATTTAATGACACAGCTCAAGAGATCAGGTAATTTTTAGAGCAGTATTTAGGATACATGAAGCCTAAACTGCCCAAGAGTTAGAAAGAGCACTTAGTCCTGACAGCACATGTGCTCACCAGTGATTGGTTGTTTACAATGATGTATCCAGTTAATTTGGGACTATTTTTGTCTTAAAGTTGCTCTCCATCAGAGTGACTCAGTCATCTCTTACTGTTTAAACTGTATGCCTTGGATCTCCACTGGTGGAAACTGATTTCACTGCTGCACCCTGGAGCTTCTCATGATTTGCAGCTGCAGAAGGAATGGGACCTTCATGGAATGTATCTTTAAGGACAAATTGCTGTCAAACAGTGTTCACTACATAGGCTGCTATTTCCATTATCAATATGTACTTGTTTACTTCGGCTGTGTGGGGTTTTTTTGAGATTCCTAGCAGTAAATGTAATTATAGTACAACAAAGCAGGATGAACACGAGCCAGCAGTGTGCCCAGGTGGCCAAGAAGGCCAATGGCATCCTGACCTGGATCAGGAATAGTGTGGCCAGCAGGAGCAGGGAAGTGACTCTTCCCCTGTGCTCAGCACTGGTGAGGCCACACCTCCAGTGCCGTGTCCAGTTCTGGGCCCCTCAATTTGGGAAGGATGTTGAGGTGCTGGAGCGTGTCCAGAGAAGGGCAATGAGGATGGTGAAGGGGATGGAGCACAAATCCTATGAGGAGCATCTGAGGGAGCTGAGGTTGTTTAGCCTGGAGAAGAATAGGCTCAGGACACACCTTATCACACTCTATAACTGCCTGACAGGAGGTTGTAGCCAGGTGGGGGTCGGTCTCTTCTCCCAGGAAACCAGCAGTAGGACAAGAGGGCACAGTCTTAAGCTGCACCAGGGGAAGTTTAGGTTTAGATTAGACTTTAGGAAGAAGTTCTTTAGAGAGAGAGATTGAGCATAGGAATGGGCTGCCCAGGGAGGTGGTGGAGTCACTGACCCTGGAGGTATTTAACAAGACACTGGATGTCGTGCCATGGTCTAGTTGACAAGGTGGTGTTAGCTCAAAGGTTGGACTTGATTATCTCAAAGATCTTTTCCAACCTAGTTGATTCTGAATTTCTGTGAAAGTGAAGATTAGGCAAATAATAAATACGGAAAAGGTACTTCTAAAGAATCTATCAAGAAACTCCCAGTTAAAAAGAAAATACCCATATAGCTATCTGTGCTGCTGACTAGTCCATCTCCAGTCATATGCTAAATTTTACAACAAATTGTGGAGGGAAAAATAAAGACGGGGAGGCACTTCTGCCTTAATCTATCTATTTGACAAGATAATGTGATTTTTAGATGAGGAAATTGCAGTAGTTCTCACTTATCTTGACTCCAGATACACCAGCACAAGTGAAAAAGGAACTGTACCATGATTTAGGAGTCTGCTGTTCAGCCTCTCTCCCCACAAGCCTTTGACAGGACCCCCATGACAAGATGAAGAATGTGATCCTTATTTTAAAAGGACTAAATCAACTTAGGGCTCAACTATTAGTGGTGTGTCCATTATGCTTCAGTTGAATTAATTTGCCTCCTTTACAAGGATGAGCCACCACCATAATGTAGGCAAATGTGATGCAAGGCTTTTTCATAGGAGACAATTTTTAGGAGAAGGAAGGAAATATTTCTGCTGTTCTACAAACACTGTGGGGGCATCATCAAGAGCGCTGGGAAACTGAACTATCTGCTACACAGCCAAATGCATTCAAACTGGGAACATGTAGGGGAGACCTACTACAAGATCTGAAGATCTCACCCAATAAAAACATAATAAAATACCTCAGTTTGTTTAGCCTAGCAAAAAAAGGCTGAGGGAGAATATGCTTGCTCAAATCAGTGTATCAGGAAAGAAAACAGAAGGATGAGAGACTGACAGTTTGAGGTAAATAATAATACCCAAATGAAAAGCATAAACTGACTATTTAGGCAGAAAACAGATGACTACAACTACAGCAAAAAGTCCTCAGATGGACCCTGTGGGATTGTCTCCTTCTCCTTACCCTGCTGTGGGTCAGCTCAGCCTAAGTCATCTCTGATGCATCTGTTGGACCTGTTCATAGCACACACTCAGGGAGGAAACCTGGCCATGGCAGCTGGCTCCCTGCTCAGCTCACCTTGGAGACAGACAGCCTTACCCTAATGTCTACCTTAAATCTGTACTGCTGCAATTTAAAGTGTTTTTCGTCTTATCTTTTCCCCAGTGGTTGTGAAGAACAAATTGCATCCTGTGTCAGGGAGTGCAGCCTTCCTAGTGTTGGGCTGCTGGGGAACGCTAGAGAGCAAGATTTTGTGAATCTATCTAGGGATTTTATTTATTTAAATTTCAATTTAATTGGTCTCTAATTTCCTTGCCACCATTGGCACTCAGCTATTATGACAGAGAGTCATTTTGGGACAGGGACATCCTAGAGACAAACAGAAAATTTTTTTCAAAAAATTAGCTGAGAAAGATGTAAGGCCCTGATTTTCACTTCTGTCCAAATTAATTCATTTGACCATACATCAGTTTTGCTTAGAGGTCGAACATACATTTTCCACAATTTTTCATGCCAACAAACATCTCCTACATTAATTTAGATAAAATGTAAGTGCAAGGCAACATGAATTGTAATTACTAGTTTCCAGAGTGATTAGGAATAGATTTTTCCCCTATTCAGACATTTTTGTATGTCTTAAATTGATCTGTTCATTTTCAGGGAAAGAATTGCATGAAAGCAATCCTATGTCAATTCAGCTCTGAACAGGGGCAAAATTTTTCATAACTGAGTGGGAAAATGTGACAGAGAATCAATGTTCTGGTATAGAGATGGTGCTGCTACATAGATTTCCAATAAACGCAACACTTTTAAATAAGAAATCTGTGTGAAATTGTTCTTGAGTTCTTCTCAACAAATGACAAAAATGGAAAATCTGCAACAATAACATACGTGTGTTAGCATCTAGGTACTGCTATGAAGACTATGCTGTGAATAGTTCTTACAAATGGAGAAATAATGAGCATCATCATTAATTTACCAGAATCACAACATTGTGCATTCCTCCCTTCTTTGGATCCTGGATGTACTCTGGCAGACCTGCATAACTCACTTTATCATAGGTGAAGTCCAGGCGATGTTCCATGTAGTCAATATCAAGATGCTGGACATCCTAAACATTTTTAAAGTAAACATCACATGAATACTTCATCCATCTCTGGAGTTCTCAGCAGAGAACACATGGATCTGTTAGAGCAAGTTCAGAGGAGGGCCACAAAAGTGATCAGAGGGTTGGAGCACCTATCTTAAGAGGACAGGCTGAGAGAGCTGGCACTGTTCAGCCTGGAGAAGAGAAGGCTCCAAGCAGACCTTAGAGCAGGCTTCCAGTACTTAAAGAAGGTTTGTAAGAAAGACAAGGTCAGACTTTTTATGTAGAGCTTATAGCAACAGGACAAGGGGTGATGATTTTAACCTAAAAGAAGGTAGATTCAGACTAGATATAAGGAAGGAATTTTTTACAGTGAGAATGGTGAAACACTGGAACAGGTTGCCCAGGGGGATGGTAGATGTCCCATCCCTGGAAACACTCAAGGTTAAGTTGGATGGGACTCTAAGCAACCTGACTCAGTTGAAGATGTCCCTGCTCATTGCAGGGGGGTTGGACTAGATGGCCTTTTAGTGGTCTCTTCCAACGCAAACTATACTATGATTCTATGATTGAAGTATTTGATAAAGTTACATACTTATCACAGTATTTCTAAAAGGCAACTAAGGTATGAAATGAATCCTAGGAGATTTGCTATAATAATTGTAAACCTACAAATTTATATGGTAGCTATCGACAAAACGGAAATTTAGAAGTCCTAGTTCAGCACCTATTTTGCAGTGATGTGCATCAGAAGTGCTGCCGCAGTTTCAGCCTGGATGGCAGCGATCCCGACACCTTTCTTCGGCCCTGGCTAGCCTGCACTGCCACGCCAAGGGCACCGGGCAGGTGTGGGTCACCCGATGGCACACAGGTCCNTATATATATATATACATGTCACATGTATACATGTCACAGAGTGAACCAAACTTAGGGTAGGGGGATAACAGAACGAACCATTATAATTAACAAGCACATAACACACACCACCACAAAGTGCCATTATTTAGTTTTAAAATGTTAGCATCTCATAGCGCATAACAGCAAATCCACACCAGAATCACATGCTATACCACAAAGAGCAGCACTTAAACCTCATGTTAAAAGTCAGCTTTAAATGTTCTTTTGAGCATTATGAAGGTATTACATGAAAAATGACTACACAAGATTGTGTATNGAAGCCTGAGGCCTTCTACTCAAGGTATTACATGCAAAATGACTACACAAGGTTGTGTACATCCTTTTATTCTACAATTCTCTTTGTAGGATAATTATTTTTTCTCCATTATAATTATATTCACCTCACCTCAAATTGCAAAATTAGCATGCACAGTGAAAAATTCATACTTACATATGGGATATCATAGTGGTACATGCGATTGACAGTTTTCTTTAAAACATCAACGCTGCCATAACCCCAGCAGGAGAGCTGAAATCCCAGAGACCAGTAGGTTGGCATGTGTGGGTGTCCAATGGCCTACAGCAGGAATGAGGAGTACAGAAATGCAAGAGGTGAGATGAGAAGTTGAAACACCAGGAGAAGCTTCCAAACCATTTAAGCCACAAAGATCAGCACACAAGCATCACACACCCATTAAATACCCTTTCCTTTCTCTAAGTGGCTCTCAGTACAGTATGCTTGGCTCCAAAAAAGTGCTTCACGTGGCGCATCCTTGACCTTCATAGAGGCTCCAAGTAATACCCACACTAAGCACCACTTCTAAGAACACCCCAGTGGTAAGACACAGTGTATAAAACCCAGGCTAATGTTAAATGAGGGTTTTGCTGAGTTCTCAGCCTCTGCAAAGTAGCATGTGCCTTCACTTCCAGAGCACATGCTGGCAGAAATCCAGCATGGATCCTCATGCCACCTGACCTGTGCCAAGTCCACAAACCCCTTGGTCAACAGCAAGCAAATCTCCAACAATACACAGCAACATAAGCTTTGCAAATTTCTCTTGCCACATACAGCTGAACTAACTCATCAAGAGTTTGATGTTTATTTGAGCTCTCTGAAGCTTTAATTATATTTACACACCAGCTTGATGAAATTCAGTTGCTTATGGCTGACTGCTCTTACTGCTAGCCCACAAGTCTTGTGTTGCCAGGCATTGACAACCCTCTTCAAGGTCAGAGTTACTGTTTGGTCCTGAAATTCTCAACCGAAACACAAGGTAATGAGTTAAATATGATTTTATAAATATTTGATTTCCACTGTCTGAACGTAATCCGTCTGTAAATGGCATGAGGAAACTCAATTGGGAGCATGGGGAAGCAAGGCATCCTGCTCTGCTTCTCCTGGTGAGAGCTGCTGTGATAACCTGGGGTGAGCAGCAGGCAACCACCACGTGTCTGTTCTACAAATAAACTGAAATATGGCATTATCTCATTAGTACACAATAATGTTTTCTGGGAGACATCTCTTTAAATCCTTACTTCAGTTAAATCACAAAAAACTAATCTTTCTTTTGTATTTTTAACACCTTCACAGGCAATACATGAAAATCAAGCAGCTAGTAAGCAGCCATGACTTATTAATCAGTTGTGGGTATTGCCTCCCTTTGGTTAAATAACAGATCCTCTCTCATTTCCTTGTGGATCTCCATAGTTAGGTAATTATATTAAGAAGTGAAAACCAAAAAAATCTACATATTGGCAGCTAAACCTCATCTACTTTAAATAAATGAAACAAGCCTCTTTGGCACTCTGTATCTATTGCATTGCTAAGCTCTCTGAAGATGCATTGCATGAAGGCATCCTCTCCTATGGGATTTTCTCCAAGAGTCTGACCTGGGAAAGCAGTGCTGAACTTGAAATTGCTATAAAATGCATCATGGATGCTAGAGCTGATGTGAGGTACAAAGTGCACCAGACAGAAAAACAGATGTGGGAGAAGGGCAGGGAAAAGACGAGGATGTTTTAATGCACCTGAGCTGGGGAACACAAAGGGTAAATTGCTTCCACACAAGAAAGGTTTGCAAACATACAGTTGAACTTAAGCACTAAACATTACAAATTTAGCTAGTGTGCTTTCACTTGTTGGGATGCTGCTATCTCATCTAAGAAAAAACAAGAGGAGGCCAGAACGACTGGTGAGGTTAATGGTTTGAGTCTCTCCAGGAGGGATGCTCCGGCTGATCAGCACCGCTGCCCTGTACACGTGCTACTTGTCCCATTCCACCAGACATAACTCTCTTCACCCTTCTCAACACCTCCTTCTCCTCAAATCAGCTAGAGGTTGGGCTCTTCAGAGGAAGCAAGAGCAGCTGTCAGGGGCATGTTGCTGCCACAGTGGCACCCAGCCTTTGCTGCATGCTGCTGTGCCCTTGCCAGCAGAGACCCTTGGTAGACAAAGGTGGTCCCTACCATGCAGGCAGAGACACACCATTGTTGCCCTGGTACTCTCTTGTCTGGTTGCACATGTCGTTAGTTTTTTCCATCAGTTCCATTTTTCCATTAGTTTTGTATGGCCACATTTGATCATCCAGACCATCTTTCAAGCTCTGCTGGGGTTTTCCATGGAGAGCTGAATGGGGCATAGTGGCTCAGGATAATCTCTTAGACACCCTCTGAGCTGGCACCAAGGTGTTCAGTGCAGCCTGGCAAGCCTCAGGGTAAGAAATCTGCTTCTGTCTCACATCCACACTCACCATGTTAAGGATAAATTCATCTGAGGAGGCAGCAGAGCTTGTTTTAGACCAGCCAAGGCTGCAAGATGAGCTCTGTTAACCCCACCACTTTGTGCTCCTAAAGCAGATGCATATTTTGCCCTTGCTTTCTCTATGTAAACAGAGAGTGACCTCTACAAACAAGGTTAAAAAGACAGACCAAAACAAAAGACAGACCAAAACAAAAGAATTATCTAATGAGATAAAATGCTTTGAGCACAGGCTTCTTGCCTTGGACAGGAGGAAGAAGGAAAATCAGCTGATAAATATTAATCCTGCAGCTAAATGCAGAGCCCTGTGCCCTGGCAGGATGTCTGTGTGGCATCTGCTGCCTCTCCCCACACAGCCTGGAAAATGAGAAAGGAGTGGCCAGCCCAAACAGAGGCAGTGGAAACTGCCGGGCAGCCCTGCTCTGGGTCCTGTGACATCCTGGGTCACTCCTGGCTAGTGAGGACGGTCGGGGACATTGCCAGTATAATGTAGTTCAGGAGCTGGATGGGGATTTGCTTCTTCCCCGCGACCAAAACAAAAGCACTCAGCAGGGGCCACCAGCATGCAGCCAAAGCCCTTCCCAGAGGGCACATCCCCAGTGCAGGGGTTTGCTGAGGCTCAGTTGCTCATCCTTATGGGATGGTGCTGTGTCACTATGGACCGCAAACCAAGATGGCATTTGTGGCAGCAACGTGTGAGGAGTTTGAGGTTACAGCTGAACCAGCAGAAAAGTATCCACCTTGCAAGTAAGATATTAAGTTTTTGAAGCAATTAATTCTCCAAGTTCACCAGGCTGATGCATCTATGGTAAGCTTAATTGAAACCAGCAGAACATTTGAAGAGGAAGGATGAAAACAGGGCAGCTGGGAAAACAAATGCTCTTTTTTCTAATTATGCTGCGGACTCTCTCTAATGGATCCCCCTGAAGCTTCCTGATAAAGTAACTAACATATGGTACCTACTCACAGATGGATCAGCAGAGGCAGGAATGTAATTTTGCAAACCTGAAAACTCAAGTTGGATTTGATATATATTTAGGATCTAGTTAATTCATATAGATTGTATTCTGCATACAAATGATCAGAAAGTGCAGCATGCAGAGAAAGCCTGCTTGGCAAAATTGACTCCCATAGAATCAGAAAGAGTAAATGAGGTATGGCAAGGGAACTGAGGGAGGAAAATGCAGAAACAGCAAACATATGGGTTATCCAAATAGGGGAAAAAAAAAAAAAAGCAAAAATATGGTAGTGCTGAAGCAGTAAAAAAAAAAATTCCTATTTTCTGTTTCAGGATTCCTTCTGCACTTGCTTCTTAAAAGCTCCTGATGTTGTTTAATAAATTCCCTGTTAGTTTTTCTATATTTACATAACTTGGTATTATGAATATTTTTTTTCACTTTTTTAAAATGAACCTGAGAGCTGATGTATCCAGGAGGTATCCTGGGAGAGTTTTGCAGTAAGAATAAAGTTCAGTGGAAACATGAATATCTGTTAACACTATGACGAAAGACTTTGATGAGAGAGACATGGCTGCAGAGTTATGCCCTATATATCATAAAGGCTGGAGAGAGAGAGCCTCATGCTAACAAAGGAGCTGAGATGTCCAGCAATGCAAGTACAGGAGCTCAACACGAAAGATAGCTTACACCTAAATTACACCTTAATTAGCCATATGAAATGACTCTTGAAGCTTGATATTTGCTTAAACTCCCTTCCTTCAAAGAGGAGTTGTAGGAGGAAACTATAAAAATCCAAGTGGGCTAATGCTCTGGATTTAGACACACAAATAGTGTGTTTGGATAGTCACACAATGGCTAAATTTCACATATGTTCCTATGGCCCAGGTATCTGTATCCAGCTCATTCCCTATGGCTATGGCAAGCAGGTGGGTGCTGTAGGCACCTAGTCAGGCAGAGTATAAACTTCATTCAAAGCCTATGCACAGAAGCTGAGTTTTGTTTTAGGAGAGAAAGAAGAAAGGCCCTGCAATCCTGAACCCTGCAGAAGGTGCTCACAATCATGGGAATCTAAAAATTTTAAGGACTTTCAATGCCACAGTCTTCAAACCTTGTTCTTTGATGCACAAAGCACTTATCATCTGCTTATTCTTTCTTGCTGGACCCATGAATTCAACTGTGGGACTTTTACTGAATCATTAGTGATAAACTCTAGGTACAAGCAAGTTCCCCATGTTACCTCTCAAATAGAAGACTGGACTAGAGACCTCCTGAGGTCCCTTACACCCATAATTCACCTACACTTCTCTAAGAAGGAAGCAAACCAGTAATTGTCTCTCAAAACAGCACTAGGAGACATGCAGTATGTTCACTTAAAGCCTGTTATCAGATAATTTGTGATAAAATAACAAATTCATGGCCTTCACTCAAATGCCCATTTGGTGACCCTAACTTTCCTGAGTGTCTTGTTATGGAGCTGCCATACCACTGGGGCCATCCTGCAGAGATACCTATGGGTGGTCCCTGCAAAAAGCAGTGATTTGGGGGGGATGCTTGCACAGGTGGGAGGCAGGTGTCATTCCCCCAGGAAGCCCATTGCAGCAGTGCAGCCTGGTCTAACCAGGAGCCCTGGCAGCCAGGAGCTTCTAAAACACCAGTTCCCAGAGGAGACCCATGCAAACAGCTGGGAAAGCTGAGGCATGCTCCTGAGCCTTACAGACATCAGCCACACTCTTCCTTTCCACCCCTTCTCTTTCCCTGTGGCTTGACAATGTCTTACGGGAAAGTCCTCTCTCAGTGTGCCAGAAAATACAATTAGAAAATAAAGTCTTTTCTCTCTCCACCTTCCCACATATCTTATACATAAAAGCCAAATCATTACCCTAGAGACTAATACTATTGCAATTGTAACATTCGAAACCATGGAATTTCAGGATGTTTACTGAAGAAATTATTATTTCACTGTGAAATTACTAACATCCATTTTTAAGATTCCCTAGAGAGCTGAGCGCAAGTTCAAAGAATACAGAACAGGGGATTTTTTTGTCCTGCTTGTGGAATGTCTCATTAGGAGACGCCCACTGCTCTCCTTTACCTTATTTTCTTTGCTCCAGTTCCATTTTCAGAGATAGGGGTGGAAAGTGAGCTGCCACTACCCATCAGCTGGGGAGTGAGAACTCTCTCATTTTATTTTCAGCTGCTGACCACCTGCTAAGTCACAGAAATGCTGCCTTCAAACACCAGAAAAAGATTTTGAAAAGAAACAGGGATGGTTCTAATCTCCATCTCACTGCCTCACTAACTCCTCTGAAATAGGGATCAAAGCTGCAGCCTGAGGGGAGAGTTGCTTCACCTTTTTTTCTCTTTTTTTTTTTTTGCCCCTAGTTTTATTACCCACGTGTAAGTTAAAAACCCCATTTACTTGCTAGTCTGTGGCACTGGGATCAAAGGTGATGTGTGCTAGTTTTAACTGGGATAGAGTTAATTTTCTTCATAGTAGCTGGTATGGGGCTGTGTTTTGGATTTGTGCTGAAAACAGTGATGAAACTTTAGGGATATTTCTGATTTTGCTGACCAGCACTTACACAGAGTCAAGGCCTTTTCTGCCCCTCACACCACCCCACCAGCGAGAAGGCTGGGGATGCACAAGTTGTTGAGAGAGAGGACAAAGTGGGGGCAGACCACCCCAACTGACCCAAAGGATATTCCATACCATATGGCATGATACTGAGCATATAAAGCTGGAGGAAGAAGAAGGGAGAGCAAGAACGTTTGGAGTGATTGTGTTTGTTTTTCCCAGTAACAGTTACATGTTCAGTCATTTCACTGTTTCCTGGCTGAACACCTGCCTGTCCGTAGGAAGTGGTGAATGAATTCCTTGCTTTGTCTTGCTTGTGTGCACAACTTCTGCTTTACCCATTAAACTATCTTCATCTCAACCCACGAATTTTCTCACTTTTACCCTTCCAGTTCTCTCCCCCATCTCACTGAGGGGGAGTGAGTAAGCAGCTGAACTGCCAGCCAGGGTTAAACCATGTGGTTGGTGGGGACAATGTGCAGGGGGAGATGGAAACCTTCAAGCAACATAACAGTAACTCCTGCTTTGGGACATGGAGGGGCACTGTCAGCCTCCCACCTCTCTGGGAGGCACCACCCAAACCTCTGTTTGGAAAAAGAAGGTCTAGCAGAGCCCACCACCTTGGGGAGGTTCCAGCCTTCCCAAAACAGCAGCACAAGCAAGTCTTATCCCTTCCATTACCAAACCAGAACCCAGAAATACTTTCCTTCTGGACTCAATCCTCTTTTTCTCTCAGTCCAAATCACAATACTTTCTATTCCCATTTCAGGCTCTTTAAAAGAAGGCAAGCATAGAATATGGGGGGTTTAAAAAGCCAGGAAAGAGAAAATGTTTGCTGAAAGAGTCCAGGCCTCTTTGAGGAGTGGCACAGGGGAAGGCACAGCACATGCACATCTCACCGTGAGCTCTGAGTGCCCAGCTCTGGGATACTCTACCACAAGCTGCTCAGCATTTCCAATTGCAGCCTAATCCTTAGGGTCTGCACACATAACCTCCCCTTCTCACAGTAATGTGCCCCTTCTCAGCTTTGCTCCATACTCTTGAGGTTTGAAATTGTTTTCTTTATGTACAGAGCTTGGGTCTGAGGTAGTTAGTTAATGTATCACCTGGCATTTGGTGACCAGGAAAAACATGTTATCTGCTACTTTTTTTCTGCGCACTCCTCACTAGATAAGAATTGCATGTACACTTCCAAAACAGCTATTTTGTGTACTCTCAGTTCTCTGGAAAACATTGGGCAACTGGAAAGCAAGTTGTTACACTCTGTGAGACAGCAGTAAATGTATAGTTTCACATCTATTCTCTCCAATGCAATTACATGGGCTTTCATTAGTAAAAAACAGGTTAATGGCTCCAAAATCAACAGGCAATTCCATTGGCAAATAAAGTCTTGAAGGCTTTGAAGTCCATCCAATATCTCTGAAAACCAACAGATGTAAAATCCCCATGCATTTCCATCTGTGCTTTGCCTAGTTTGTTTTCTCCATGTTTTAATAGTGTCAAAATACAGTTATGGTCATATAGTGGAGACTATATATTTTTACATAGACGTAAAAATATGACAGCCTAGAGAAGAGTAAGCTTAGACAGATTTCTTTCTAATCACTGCATTCCCTTTAATGCATTCCTGCACCCCATCCTGAAATACTGCAGGAAAAGCTGGAGACGTGCACTGAACACCCAGCCAGCCTGTGACACTCAGACCGTTCACAGATGCTTGAGCATGTATCAGTTTTCCCATGGACCTGAAGCTACATCTTTGTACAAACAGATCAGGACAAGGCTCTGGTTGCACTTCACGCTGATACTACCAGATACTGATGGGACTTTGTTACAAAGCACTGCTGCATGTGCCATATGCAGTTTTCTACTAACCTCAGCGTATTGCTGAATTACGTTTTCAGGGGTTGGTCCCAGGAAGAGATAGAAGTCAAGGATCCCTCCAATAGTGAGGAAAGTTAAAGATGGGTTTGGAGACAGAGTAACATCTGAAAGGGAAAAAAATAGGTTTTCAGTATGAACTACCTCCACATTATACATGGGAATTTGTCAAGAATGCACATGGGGAGGTTGAGACTCACTCTAGGAAGCATTTCTTTACCAAGAGGGAGGCCAAACACTGGAACAGGCTTCCTAGAGATGTGGTTGATGCTGCAAGACTGCCAGTGTTTAAGAGGCATTTGAACAATGCCCTTGATAAGACGTCTTAGTTTTTGGTCAACCCTAAAAACTGTTCATACAGTTGTACTAGATGTCTGTTTTATGTCACTTCCAATTGAAATATCCTATCCTCAGCATCCTAGGTGTATGCATGTTGGGCTCTTCTGTGCACAAACGTGTGTATTCCCAGGCAGAGGTGAAACCCATGGCCTTGTGGGTACAACTGGATGAGTAAACAGGGCCTGTCAGTAGGCCAGCCATTTCCCAGTGTTCCTGTAATCTCTACTTTCAGACTGGCATTGTGTAGCAATAAATCACAGAAACTCACACAGAGTAGATTGCATAGATTCATTTGTCTCAGTTTCATTTATATAAAAAGGATCAATAAGCCTATGTTTAGGGTTTCTCTATGCTATTTTAGTCTTATTGAAAGCCATCACCTGCCAGGGGAAACTGGTTTTATAGACTGCATGAAGATTCCCCTTTTCTGAAATTATATCGCTAGATTAATAAAGTAAGGTGACCATGGCAACATACAAAACTATTCTCAATAGATAGAATATAGGACTAACCTAAATTGATTTGATTCAGTTATGCCAATCTCAGAGGAAATTTCTTTCACCACCTTCTTTCCCTCGATGTGCATCTATTTTCAAAAAAGAGTTAAGCATACCGTTTCACTGAGAATACCCTACCTTGTTAAACAGTCATTCTAATGAAATCCCTTTGAAAATTCCATAGTAATTCCTGGAAGCTTAGTTAGGGAACAGTCACTCATATTTGTATCACATTGAAAAAGAATCAGCAAAACAGTTTTATATACTTATTAATCTACCATCTTTCTATATGTAGTCCATATATGGAATCCATGTATCTTTTTACCTTGTGCATTAGATTTCAGAAGGAGAACACCGTGGGCATTGGATTCAGGTTCTACACACATATAGAAAGGGTGAACTCCATAGAGGTTGGCAAATGACTGAAACATAAACAGCACATGAGGTATGGCTTGACTTTGTCATTTTTCATAGTTTTTATCAGGTAGCTACATATGCATAGACAAGGAAATAAATTCATTCATAGCTAGAGATTTGTTTTGAAACATTTGGGATTTTTTCATCTAAACTGGTGTAAAGCCAAATGGATAGAAAAGTATTATTTTTTCTGCCTCATCACAATGGCATGTTTTAGTCATTCCCAGTTAAACCTTTCATATTCTGCCAAGCCCACCAAAATGACATGGGTAAGAATTGCTTTGCTAGTTAAAATAGACTCATCAGCCACTGACTCTAGTTTAGCCAAACACCTAATGCATCCTGCTGAAGTCCAGCTTTTTTGGATGAGCAGGAATTGATCTGAGCATGAAATTTAATGCTTTCCTGAAGCATGATCTTGGCACACAAAGTACTTTTTTCTGAAAACCGCACTGTGAGAAAGCTTCTGATGAAAAGTTTCAAAGTACTCTCAAAATGACTCATGGCTTTGTCATTTAATTAAAACTGACTATACCTGCAAAACCTGTGACATTCCATGCTTGCCACCTCCTTTTGGTGATACAAGTTAGGATAAAGTGTTGCATAAACTGAATTACTGTTGGTGCCTGATCCCTGGCGAACACGCCACAGGTAACGAAGTCCATACTGTGTTTGAAGGTTGGGTGCTCATGTTCACCAAATCCATACACAGAAGTGGATGGCACAGTAGTGGTGATCTGAAGGAACTGGTTGGATAAAAACAGGTCAACTAGGGGACTGTCCCAGCTGTGACAAACAGAGGGATGCATGATTAGTTTGCTTATCTTTGGTATGTGTAATTTTAAGTTCATATCTGGCTATTTATACTTTTTGTGTTTTGGAGAATAACAATCTTAAAAAAACATTAAATTCTACGCCTGCTTCTTAGATGCTTAATATAACACAAATTCATCTTGCAATGACTGCAGATACCTCATCTACTTATAAAAAAAAATACATCAATATAATTTTGGAAAAGAACAACTAAAATAACAGAAGACACTATCTATAAATCTATTGCCAAAATAAGTTGTTGCTTGTGATATTTCTATGACAACCAACAGTAAAGGCTAAAAATCGTTATTACACAGTGGAGTTCAGAATCCTTAATGAGAACAACAGACGTTTGGTTTTCATCAGCTTTTAGTTTTTAAGGTTTTGCTGTATCAGGACCTGAATACTCATGTTACCCCCAACTTCATGCAATAAGTGCCTAAGGTAGAGGCACAGCTTCCTCCAGAGTCTGCTTGAACAAGATGTTTTTATTATGATAGCTCTCTCCTGCTTCTCTTGCCAGCTTAATGCCTTTATTTCTTTTGAATAATCTGTGGACATAGGCTCACATTTTAATTGGATGTTACATTCTGTTTCCTATCTATAGTGCTATAATGACCTGCAAGCTAGATGGGGGAGAACACAGTCAAGCTGTGGAGAAGTGTTTTGTTAATGTTCCTGTGTATGCCATGAGTACCACATTTATATAGCACTATCTCGAGCCTTGTTTAACCATGAATTTGTTACAGCTAATCAAAATAAATGAGCTCAAGCCATAGAGCACAGAAGTGGCATAACTTTCCTTTTAATGGTCTTCTGTCAATGATTTTGACAAAAGTAAATGGATGATCAAACTGACCAGTAAAGCAGAGAAGTGGAAGATGGGCTGTGTCAGTGGGGAGCAGTGCTATTCCCACAAGAGGAGCACTCCCTGGTGAAAGGCCTGTCGCCCATGCCATCAGTGCCCCGGCTTGGGAACTAGTCCCTGCTGCTGGGAGAACTGGGAAGGCACCACTTCTCCCATCATGCTGGCCTGCCTCTCCCCACGAGAAAGCAAGGACAGCCACTCACGGGGTGCTCAAGGCACCCTTTTGCCTTTCCTTGCAAAAAGCAGGCATGATCAATCCCTAAATTGTCCCAACAAATCTGGAGTCAAACATGCATACTGAAGGGTATTTTTTGAAAAGTCTATTTGGCCTTTCTTACAAGCAGAAAAAATAAGAATTTTATTAAGCTTTTTTTTTTCTTTTTTTCCAGCAGGAACCCCTTCCTCATCTTCTCCACCCACACGCAGCACTGAATAAGATTATTTTCTTTTAGGAGGGTTATGCACACAAAATATCTCTAATTCTCTGAGAATTAGAACCAGTCCTTGGCAAATATAGGCCTCTCTGCAAGAAGCTGCTGTTGTATTGGAACAGGGATGGGCTCTAGAGCTATATTCCTCTGCTCTGCTATGTGCCAAGGCAGGAATGGTCACTGCTCTGAGCAGACACAGGGTTATGCAAAAAGCAAAGGATGCCAGAGGGAAAAGGCTTTGGGAAAAGCTTAAATATCTGTCCTAACTCATTGATCACATTCCATGATGTCTGATCAGAAGATGTGAGGCTTTGTACATTTGTAGTACCCACATTACAGCACTAACAATTCCCAACATGAGAACAATTAGTGTTACCACGGCATTAAAGTATCCTTTCAGCTCACCAAACCTCCTCCCTGACAAGAACATCACTGGGGTGGTGCTAACCACAGTCCTAGGAACAAACCCTCTGCCCCGCCATACCTTTACATGTCATGGAGACACTGCTTTATGACTCATGCATTCCTTCAGGCAAATGTGACGCACCCAACTTCTGCTCCACTCCCATGCAGCTTCCAGAGTCCTTGTGCTCTGCAGTGCACAGTGTGGTAGGCTGTTGTTTTACTGTATGTGTTTGCTGGTGATGAGCTTGCTCGGCAAAGAACAATCCTTTAAATGAAAAATTATGTCTGTCATTCCTTAAACATTCCTTAAACATTTGGATACAATGAAAGAAAATGTTCTATTTCTCCCACCTTCCCTCCTGCTGGTTTAAAGCAGATAGAAGGAACAAAATAGGGGAGAGCATAAAATGACATCATGTGTGCAGGAATTTATGTGGTTCTCCTCCAAGAGTCCTACAAACCATAACAGTGCTCTGATGGACAAAAGAAGCTATCTAAAAAATCTAAAAATACAGCTGAACAGTTGTTCACTGTCAAATATTCAACCCCCACCAGCAGTTAGATGTGGCAAAGACTGTAAGGACAAGAATCCTTTTCTTTGCACAAGAGGTAATAGATGCACACATGTTCACTGCTCAAAGTCTTAACCTGTTAGTTAAGTGTGTCTGTGACAGGAATACTCCTGCTTGTGGACATACAAACTGGCCTCTCCACACGTCTGCCTGGTCTGTTGCCTGTGAACAGTCAGCTGCTGTCTGTCCATTTAGTCTGACTAATAAAAGCTAATGTGTTCTTCCAAACATTGTGCACTTCACTCAAGAGTAAACCTCTTTATTTTTTAACCTCCCATCAGGAAGAAAAGAATTATTCATATTAAAAAGTTCTATGTAAAAATTAACTTTTTTGGACAGCAAAGGAACTAGTTTCACACCCAGCAGTCAACCCACCAGCCCCAAGATGAAACATAAGAGCATCAGACTAAAGAAGTACTATTAAAGGAAGGTGGGTAGACAGATGGATAAAACATCCTATTCATGTTGAAGGTGTAGTTTATGACTAACATCATCGCAATATTTGGGTGGAACTACCAAAAGGCAGCACAAAATGTTTTTCAGGATTGCAGTCCTCGGTCCTTTGTAATCCAAACTGGACATGATGATTTACCTGGTTGAGCCACTTCATTCTGTTGAGGTATATTGGAGATTAATAATGGCAGTGTGTACAATGGCTCAAAGCACTGACTCACCTGCCATGAGCAAGCAGCTGGCATCACTTCTAAAAATAGTCTCACAAAACCTCCAAAATTAGGCGGGACACATATATGATACATTATTAAGGCTTGGGACACACATATGATACATTATTAGGGAATGCATCATGCATTGTCTGGACATTCAAAAATTATTGTAAGTTGGGAGAGAGTTGAGGGTTTTTTTCTTCCTGTTGCAATGAATCCTGGAGAACTGAGCTCATTACTTTAAGGTGTAAACAGCTGGCCCACTCAGTTGCTTGGAGAAAGTGTCTTCTCTAACATGTGGTTTTTTGGCCTCCAGACCACTGTACATACGATCTGTGTGCAAATTCAGATATAACTTCACATGATATCAGAAAAGGGGGTCTAAGCCTCCTGGCAAATCTTGGGAATACCTTTCCAAGAGCCCACAGCCCAAAGGGCCTGAGCTATCACAGTGTATACATACTGCCTATAAAGCATTAAAGCACCTTAGGGAGTGAGAAGTATAGACCCTGTTTTCACAAGAACCTCAAATATACTTGGTCCCTGACTCAACCCACTTGAGACGCTGAGGAGCATCATCTTAGGAGCCCATGTCTCCGTGGTTTTCTATTGATCTCAGATTGCTAAAGATTGTTTTCACTGAATTCTGGTTTTGGCTGGAGTTAATTTTCTTCATAGTAGCTGGTATAGGCCTGTGTTTTGGATTTGTCCTGGAAACTGCTCATAATTCAGGGGTGTTTTAGTTGTTGCCGAGCAATGCTTCACAGAGTCAAGGCCTTTGCTGCCCCTCACACTGCCCTGCCAGTGAGTAGGCTGGAGGTGTGCAAGTAGCTGGAAAGGGACACAGCTGGGACAGCTGACCTCCACTGATCCAAGGGATATTCCATACCATATGGCTTCATGCTGAGCAATAAAACTAGGAGGAAGGTTGGCTGGCAGACTGCACCTCGGGGATTGATTTGGCATCAGTTGGCTGGTGGTGAGTAATTGTTTTCATTTGCATCAGTTTTCTTTCTTGGGTTTTATTTTTCTCTCTGTTATAGTCTTTTTAATTATATCATCACCACCACCACCATTATTATTATTATACTTTCTTTCCATTATTAAACTGTTCTTGTCTCAACCCATGAAATTATTTTTACCCTTCCAATTTTCTCCTTTTGGGGGTGGGAGTGAGCAAGCAGCTGTGTGGTGCTTGGATGGGGTTAAACTATAACACACTGTTTCACAACAGCTGTAATCCTTATTAGCTGTAAGTCTTGGGACACCACTGGACTGCAGAAGGCACACTAAGAATGAATTTTTATATGCTTATCTTACTTCAAAGGTGATTTATCAAATAGGTGGAGAAAGTTGGCACGAGTAACCAACAGATTTTCCACAAACACGACATGTTTTTAAAAAAAAGAACTGCAGGGTGTATTTACAACTATTGACACAGTTCTGCTCTACTTCTACTGTATTCATCATTGTGGTATCAGGATATGTCCAATAAGTGGCTGGATATATAATGCTTTATTTTTGTTCTGAAAAACACTTAGGTAAGTGATACACCTACAATATTTCTTGTCTACGTAACATAAATCTTAATGATTACATGACTAAAATAGTGGCTCTTACAAATTAGAAACAAACCCAAGCTACCCATGATGTATACGATTTGCTCCTGTTCCTTTCAGCAAAACTGCAGTTTAAGACAACAGCACTATAAATCATTCTAATAGCCTCGCCTATGTAAAAACGTCTTCATGGTAAGTGGTGTCTGTGCTTACTACCACAATCAATAAAAAAGACGGCTGAACTCTGCAGCAGCCTTTTTGGAAATTAGGGAAAATCTTGATTAGATTTTGGTTATTCGTGCTTTATATTCCCAAGTGATAGCAAACAAGGTATTCCAAACTCTTAATAGAGAGGAAGCAGCCCATATCTGGCTTGGAAAAAAATGTTCTGCCTTCCATTATTTGTACAACATCAAGTAAGGAAAAGTCAAGCTATTAAAGTGGAGAATCAAATCAGTAGTCCATCCCTCTGCAGTCTGTCTCCAGCAATGGCCCAGGCCTGATTTTGCAAAGGAAGGCATAAGATGTCACTTAGAGACAGTCTTGCAATAATCTGCTTATGGAGGAAGTTTCTGGCTGTTTTCATAGAATTAACCAATGCTGGGAAACATGGAGATAAAACCAGTTTGGGTTGGGTTTTTTTTCCTACAGATGATTTTTTATTATTCATGAATGTGTGTCCTGCTAAGCCTCCCATGTCAGTGCTGCCCTGGGACAATGAGTCCCACAGAGTAATCACACACTGCAAAATGAGTACGTCTCTGTTATTTATCACTGCCTTTGAGCAAACAGTTCCTAGCCTTTTACTCTCTGTTCTTGAGGAAATGTATGCTTTCTTGAAGCCTTCATGCTCACTTCAACCTCCTCCAGTGGTTGCTGTTGTTAGTGTAGTAGGAGCAAGAAGGAGAATAGCACTTAACCTGAGTGTGTGTGCCACAAAACAACACAGAGGCTGCTTAGTTCCCTCACCTGCCTTATTATAACACAGTATTTTCAATCCTGTCTCTACTATAGTAAACAATAAACCTGGCCAATGGTAGGAGAGTTTCCCATTAGAGCTGCAAGACAACTAGGATATTGTGAGCAAGGGTTTACTAAACTAAAGCCAATCCCTTGACAAAGTGTTTTGCCACTGATCACACCGATTTGCCAAAAGAGTTATTTTTCAAGTATGATGGGAGTGGGGAGAGGACCCCTGCAGCCTCTGCTGTCACACAAAAATGTTAGTTTGGGAGCCTCACCTCTGGGACAGGAGACCTAAGACTCAGGTCCTTTCCCTCATGGTTCAGATCTGTAACTTCCAGCCTTAAATCAGATGCAGATTTCTGGTTTTCCCCAGAAAAAACAGAAAAGAGCTTCCATTGGATGGGAGTGGGAGCTCTGCCTTTCCCTGGGTCTCATCTAACCCCTTTGGCACCTCACTAGTGAGTACGTGGACATGGTACCTCTTCACCCCCATGGCTTTGGAGAGCTACTGGCACAGAAAAGCATGTTGCCTGGCTACCAGTGAAACAGCAAAAGCATTGGAGAGGGTAAGTAAGATGAGCAGGAGCAGGAAGGGTGGGGTGGGATGGGAGGGAGAACAGGACAGCCGTGAGGGAAAAGGAAAAAAGCAAGAGGGAATAAACCAAGAGGCATTACAGGGAGGAGAAAGGGAGGCAGCCCAAGAGATCCTGGTCCTGGAAGCCTCCAGCATCTCCCTGCATGACCCTGTCTAATTTTCACTCCATGCAGGTGAAGCAGTGGCTGTTGCCTGATTGCCTTGGAACAAGCTGAAGATATAGCAGGACTTGGCTTTTTATTCTTGCTCCTGGCTCTGCATGAGGTTTGCAATCAGCTGTTAATGTCTCTCCCCTCACATAATTTATTCCTCTCCCCTGTTTTTGTGATTACATGGAACCCTGAGTTTGTCCTGCCCTCCTTGGGCAAAGTCTCCTTGCATGCAGCGGGTGTGAGAAATGCCGGCAAAGCACATTCAGGAATACCAAAAGCACATTCAGGGATACCACAAAGCCTTCTCTGCCTCTTCCCTGTAGCATTTCCCATGTGGAATTAAATCGTTCTTCATGAGCAGGAGGCTTTGCATGCACAAGTGGCAGAGTGGACATAGGTTTTTCTACCTAGATGGCAGACAGGAGCCTGCCATCAGCTATCCCATTGCTTCAAGGTCTATGGCACAAAGACATGGATGGCAGGACAGACTGCACCACGGAAAGGAGTGTAAGGAAATACAGGCATGGACTTCGGAAAAACAGTCCAATCACATATTATGTTTCTGCTTGGTACAGGCTACTCCCTCCCCAGGTGGTCTGCCAGCTGTGCCAGAGCACACTGGGGATCCTAAGGGAATTTAGGCTTTTTTAGGGGATGGGTCATCCAGCAGCATGAAGCTGCTAGCAAGGAATAAGGAGCATCAGGTAAAACAGATACCCGAGGGGCTGGGATTGCTTTACCATGGGAAAATGTTCCTCAGAAATGTTAAAAAGGTCCAGCAGAGCACCCCTCCCTGGTTTGGTGGAGATACAAGTTATTGTCCACCTGCACCCGAGGGGTGCAACTGCAGCACCTGTTGAAGAGGTTTTATTTGCCCACATCAACTGTTCTAAGCAGTATTTGTGTGCATATTCAGCTATTCATTGAGACAGCAAGGCCATGGCCATTCACATCTTAAAATAGGAGGCTGAAGTCCCTCCAGGTGTTAGGCACTTGTCTGTTTCTCAGGGACTTGCCCACACAGCCTGTCCTAACCTGGTGCAGCCACAGAGACTACCAACTGTGTAGCTTGGTGCCTGACCCGGACATACTGGATGCACTGGAGCAGGAGCTCCCACTTCTGGAGAGAGGCCAAAGGAAAAGATTTAGATTTCAGCATATAAACCTGCCTTCAGGCAGGTTGAACTAACATGAAAATCTACTTAACATGCCAGATGCCACAGGTGCTCCCCTGGACCCAGCCAGTCAAGTGCAGCCACTGATGGGGATGCTCCTATAACACTGCTTGCTGAGGGTTCATCCTCCACAGTGAAGCAAATGTAGCCAGCCATGAGTTTTAGGTCAGCATGTATAACCTGCTTTCCTGTTTTGAAAGGTTTCCATCTGCACAGCTCTTCTGGTAACTAAGGAGGTTGCAAATCCCTCTAAGATAGACTGTGGAGTCATCCCTCAGGACTTGCATTCCCTCATTCTGACAGGATGAACAGGCAAGCAAATGAAGGGGAAGCATTTTTGCTCTTCAGACAGGGAATGTAACTCTAAACATGATTTAGCTGTGAGAGGAATGGGTCCCTGACAGTATCCTTCAGTCTATAGTACTGGTTGTGCCATTTCACATCAAACAAACTCCCAGGAACATATAATTTCCCTTTCCATATACAAAATCCTGTGTCTCTGCTGAAGAGAACCTTTTAGTAGCAGCCCTGCCACTGTTTGCAGGATAAAGTCCATTAACTGTGCATCGTATTCACCCACAATTTCCTCTTTTTGGGATCGTCTGAGTTTCAGGAGCACTCCTTTACCTGCCTGGAGGCAGCATATGGTTTTCCATGAGGATGCTTGATAGGAGAGCATTGCTGCCAAGTGCCGTACAGATGCTCCTAATCAAGGCTGCCCTCTGACTCCCTGGGCTCTGCAGCATGGTACTGCTGCACCCCACACCTGTGCTACTGCTGGGCACTGGCTCTAGGGGTCAAGGGGTGCCCCACTGGCAGGGGTATGGAAGAGGCTTCCCTGGGTCCATGGCAGGCCAGTGAATGTGCTCTCCTGGAAACCTGCAGAGTGGAGACTGACTTGTGCTCCTCTACTTCCCACTGGAAATGCACCTTTGGTGGCTCAATGGACCAAACCCTGCATCTATTCCGTGGCAGGCCCCTTCCCTTATCTGGGATGTCTCAAGTTTGAGGATGACCTGACTAAATGAGGCTAAATTCTTAGGGTTTGGGTTAAGATCAGGAGGCCTGAATGAGAATGAGGCCACTCACTTCGTCCCATTATGCATTCACATCTTACATCAGCATTCCAACTAACAAGCCTTTATAGAAGCCTCTTATTACAAGGAGAAGAAAACTGGGCCTTTAACATAAGCCTATTGTTTACACAGAGCTGTGAAGTCTGATGAGAAATTAAATTATTTTTGTTATCAGAGTAATGCATAATACACGCATTTACAATAGCATGCAAAAAAGAAGACTACAGAATTGACTGTGACATGTATAAAGAAATGCCATAAGACTGTAATTTAAGAGGATGGTCAGCTCATTGAAAACCCAGCATAGTGGTTCCATCTGCAGACCGTTCTAGAGGCTGTTTTGTCTTAATTGTGTCACTCATTTTAAGCCATCCTTACATTGTTCATTGTACCGTTCCTGAAAGCAGATGGCAGGAGTGCACCTTGATTGGGACTATCTTCCTAAGTAGCATTATACACTAGAAATGTGTTGGTGGAAGTGAAGAAAAGGGGATATTACGACACCTGCTGACGTTTGTTACTGAGGGGAGCTTTTGCTGAAGTAAAACTTACTTACAGTATCAGCTTGAAAATACAAATGATATTTTTGCAGAGAGAACTAGACCCACCGATGCCATTTACTGACATCAGTGAAGTTAAAGGCTTATGGCCTCTGCGGCTTTGAGCTTTACTTACCTAGACCTGCCTATTGGAGAGTGTCAGGAGATTTGATACTCAACTCCTGACACCTCAAATTTCAGAAATCTTACTCCAGTGCTTTGATGAGTTGAGCCTACCAGCCTCCCAAGCCGTGAAATTGTACCCTCAAAAGGTATTTGACTTGCTGAATAACCTTTTATACATGTATGTAGATAATTGTCTGTTATACAGGCCCATACTCCTATCAATAATGAATGTCCTTCAGAGGCAAGGCATAAATCTGCATTTATGCCACATCCAGTTTGCTTTTGACCCCCTGGCACACAGATCCAAGCAACAGGGTGTGAAGAAACAGTGCTCACCCCACCACACTTAATTTCTACAAAAAGCAACATGAATCACATCTAGTACTCACAGCACAGTGCTGGTGCTTTTCTTCTTGATGATGAAGTGTGTGGAGTCATCTGAGAACTCTGCCTCATAGTTGGCTTCTTCAGCAGTAATCCCAGGGCCATTGATCTTGAGTGGGACTTCAAACCGCTGTTTATTGGGGTTGTAGAGCTAAAGCAAGGTGAGGAGGTTAGCTCCCTACTTAGTATGCATTGCTTTGGTTAAATGATTTCAGCACCCCAAATTCTCACCCTGAACAAGTCTGTCCCTTGTTTGGAACTCCACTTCCAAGACAACCGGGGAAATGTCATTTCCGAAGAGGGACAAGGACTGGCGCTTGTTCAGTGTGGCCCTGCAGTGGAAACACATCAATCGCTGGCTGAGACCATGCTGGGGCAGGCTGGGGAAATAACTCAGCTGTTCAGTGTCAGCTCTTTAAATCATTGACTTGTCAAGAGGTCAGCCTAGGCTCTCCTTGATGTTAATGGATAAAATAGGTGCCACTAAAGCAAGGAGACCTCACAGTCTCTTGGGACACAGCTCCCAGGGTGGAAGGGACCACCCTGTGCTCCTGCCTGACTTCGTCACCAGTGGTGTGGTGAGAGCAGAGAGCCCCTGGGATACGTGCAGGGAAACACTACCATTACCCTTTTTGTCACAAGCTGAGCACAAGTATTGGAGCAGCTTGGGGAAAGTCTTCAGCGAGAGCCCCCAGGGCGGCAACGGTGGTTGTGGGGCAGTGCCAGCCCGCAGCACCCAAGGAGCCACGCACACTTACCTCCAGCCTTTGTCTGTCTTCTCGATGTTCCCACTCCGGGAGCAGCCGTAGGGACCGTCTTCAGGGAAGAAGCACCAGGGAGCGCTGGCCACATCAGTGGAGCACCAGGTGCAGCCCCACGCCTCACAGGCCTCCTGGGAAGCACCTGGATGGAGGACCAGTCAATGTGCTTCTGCACTGCAATGGCCCCAGGGCACTGCTCATCCTGGCTGGAGACAAGGCACTCACCTAGGGCTGGACACGGGGTGGGGGAAAAGCAGTCAGAGCAGCAGAGAACCGCATTAAAAAGAATCCCACAACAATACAAACTTCTTTTTTTTTTTTTTAATGTGCTTTTTCCCCATTTTAGGGCTAACACCCATGGTCTGTATGGCTAACATGAGGGCAGAGCAGCCTGCTCATGACCGCAAGAGGAACCACCATTTTCTTTTACAAGCCGAGCCACTGGGTCCATATTATTTAGTGCTCAGAGCTGCTTGTGCTCAGCTACACCACGACTTGCTTGAAATACTCATGGAAAGTTAAATAGGGTAATGAAGCTGCTGGTGAAGCGTGAGAGCAACACTGCAGGCTGGCTGAATAGGTGGGGTGCTTCAATAAGGACTGCCATCAATATTAAAATATAACATTTTCTGTATACTTATGTTATACACAGAGGTTATCTATAGAGATACAAAAATGTGGTATCGGCATGCAGTTCTATGATATAAATAGAAAAATTCTGATTATATGTGTGTTCATATTGGATTTTTCTTCTATATTGGATGACTACTATATATATGCAGTATTAGTAGTTTGTGTTAACGCAGGTACGGTTATGAGTAAAGGGATGATGCCAGCAGTAAAAGAAAAGGCACATATTAGTCATTTGCAGAATCATCCTGGAAAAAACTTTAGTAAGGTGCTAAATCTTTCCTTTTTTACAGCCGCACATCGAGTCCAGTGGCTCCCCTGCATGTTGTGAGCTTCCCAAGAGCGGAGGGATAGCAAGACCAGCTCTCTGCTATGCTGACAAACTGCTGTTAGCAAATACTCTGAAAGACAGCAGGCATACTTATTTTGAAGCTAATTTATGTCATTTTACTCATTACAGCTATATTCAAAGATTAAGCCTACTTGGACAATAATTGCTCTTTTCTATAAAGTGACTAATACCTTTGCTTTATTTTTTTTTTATGTGGACTGTTGTGTGCTTGAAAGCCTGAAACATGGTTGCTGATACAGTCTGGGCTTCTTCATGGAAAAAACTTTACAAGCAGATGTGCACAAGCAATAATCATATATACTGGGAAAATTTACAAAATACCACAGAAAAAAACAGAAAAAATTCACTAGAGAATGCCATCATGCTGCAATGCCAGAATTGATTTCCAAGTGGGGGATGGGAATGCAGAAAAGCAGAAGCTGAGTGTCATCTATATTTTTCTTTTGAGAAAACTCTCATCCCCCCTTCTATACCGGAACATTTGACACTCAGGTCTGATGCTCTCAGGATGTTCAGCTGAGCTCACTCCTGGCTGCCACAGTGCCTTCTGTCACCTTCAAGAGGCAGGAATTAACAGGAATTCTCTTGCTGTTAACCTTTGCCAGCTGCTGGGCAGGTAGGATTGGCTTCCACCTCTGTTTTCTATGGCAGAGAGTCATGTCCCACAGGCTGACTGCTCTCTGTGCAGTATTCCTCCCTCATGATCTGTCACATAGGAAAGCTCTAAATTCTCATCCTCTTTTTCATCTAAAGCATAATAGTACTATGAGCAACTTTCTGCAATCCCTAAATTATTTCTTCTTGGAACACAAAAACTAAATCCATCACATTTCATTTTGGTTTTGGGTGCATTTTTCAATGGGAGTCAAATGCAGCATCAGCATTTTCATTGCTGAAATCAAAGAGTATGACATACTACAGCAGATTATTAATGTGGCATCATTTTACATAGCATGGGTTTGCAAAAGTCTTTTATAAACTCATTTGTATTGTAAAATACTTTCAAAATGTTTCTTATGAAGTATAATGTGAATGAAAAAGCTAGTTCAAGGGCAAAAATACTGCCCCAGCAGGAGCCAAGAAATTTATTTTTTTTCTCCCATTCACACAAAGCTTACATTTTCCAGCAAATTTTAAAAAGAAATACTTGCAGGTGTAAAAACCTGAACAAGGCAACAGTCTCATTCATCCCTAGTTCCTGCATTTACTTCTACTGTAGTACAAACATGATAGTAGGAAGTGGGAAGATGCAATTTTCCTTCCCTACTTTTTAGAATAATTAAAAAATCTCTGCATAATTTTCACTGTATTTATGGCCCATGTCTGTAAACATATACAGAAGATTAAATCCAAAGAAGCAGTGGAATATATAGAAACAGCTATGGCTACTTGCTGCTTTACCACAATAATTTCCATGGGAACAGAAGCTAAAAAGCAAGGTAGTTGGAAAGATACATGTGAAAAACTATCCTTGTTGATTTTTAAAAACCTTTACATTTTCCGTTCATCTGTACATTTCAACAGCATTTGCTGCAGAGGTTCCCTCCTCTAGCAACATAATATGTGTTCTCCCTTTGTTAGACTCTGGACCAAATTAACCTCGGTACACTGGGGTAAAAATCACAGAAAACACACTAGCAAAGCAATGGGTCACTTTTGGGAGCTGAATGATCCCGTTGATTCCCATGCACCTGTGCTGGTGCCCAAGAGCTGAATACTCTCTAGGACTGGAGTATATGTCTAAACAAACCAGGTTTACTGTCCTCTCACAGTCACCTCAGGTGGTCACTGCCACGCCTCTTTTCTCCTTTTACATGGAAAACAATCACCTCCTCTAATAGGTCTTTTATTGTTACCACATTTATATTTTGCTTTTGAAGCCTATGACAAAATACAAGTGCTGTATATTTACCTGCTAGTACAACAGCCAAGAAACACAGGCTCCTCATCCTTGTCATGGTCAAAGGAGGCAGGCAGCCTGGAGCCTTTTATACAAGGCAGAGGCACAAGCACTTGTTCCAACACATCAAAAACATTGCAAATATTTTCTCAACATTCGTATCTTTCATGAGACTTACCTGTAACACATGACCTTCCCTGCATGTAAGAACGTATCTAACCCAGTAGGATGCAGTTAGTAATTTGTCCACAAACTTTGCTCAACTTCTAGATTCCAACTTAGAGAACATTATTTTCCCATGACTTCTTAGAGAATTAATTTTTCAGACACCACTTTCATTTCCTTTTGAAACAAACATCTTCAGACAACTGGAGTCCAGTGCTTACCTTTTTCTGATTTCATATTATCTTTTGTCACATATGGGGTTTTACAGCACAAATTATATTTGGAGAAAAACAAACAGTCAAAGAATTCTCCATTAAAACATGACACTGATATTGTGACCTTTACAAAATGACATTTTTCTTCCAATTACTTCATAGCAAGAGCTTTCAGAGTAAAGCTGTGTTCTATGGTAAGACCTGGCTTAGATGAAATGTCTTTCTGGAAGAAAAAAAACCCAAGTCTTTCTATAAAAACATTCCCCAAGTTGTATTGGTGCCTATCAGGAGAGTTTTCAAAACAAGATGCCTGCACTATCAAGCATGACGGGAGGGAAACATCTGCAGTTCAGGCTGCCACGCGGTCCCTCACAGGATGGTCCATCAGAGCCCAGCAGCCAAATGGCAGGGAGGCATTTCCCAGGTTTGCAAGGACTTTTGTTCTGCACTTGCAAAACACAATATTCATGTGAATCTTACACACACACTAAAACAAGCCCACTTTCCATACTACCCAGACTTTCCATACAATGGCCATGAGTGCTCAGCCCCAAAACCAGGGGTCACCACGCTGTTGCCATCATTTGTGTAGCTTGGCACAACAGGTGGCTTTTACTACCCACAGGGCCAAGGGGAATAGGGACCCTCCACCAGGCACAAAAGGCCTCTCACTTGAGTATTGTGTGTGAATCCACTCTCCAATGGGACTTTTGCTCAAAGTTGTGATATAATCCCAAATCATTTGTGTGTACGCCTTTTCAGTGGCCAAAAAAGCATGAAAGACAAACATTAACTGGTATTGCTGCTGTTTATTTTAACTAACTTATACATCATTTCTTAATATATATCATTCATTACCCATTTCTGCCAAAACTTGGAGTAAATTGGTAACCTCAAATAACAGGCAGCATTTTTATCTCCTTTCAAGCTGAGCAGAGAAGGAAATAATTCCTCCAAGATCCATAGAGCCATCAGAACTTTTCTTTGTTTGACAAACCATATGTAATAAGGCAAGAAGTGTTATCTTGCAGGAAGAGGAGCCACCTGCATCATTTTAACTCTGCACACTACTCAGGGTGAGGAAATCCCACTAGGGTTCCTAAGTACTATCAAAATACAAATAATGGCAAATGAGAACACAGATGTGGGGTACCAGAACAACCTATGGGCTATATTACTCAGCAAGCTACTCTACCACATTGTGTAAAATTGTGCTTTTTATACTCAAGACCTTTGCAAGGGAAATGAATTTTTTATAAGGAAGTATGATGAAAAAGGCAAAAAAGTAGTTCACATTCACATCTTTATTTAAGTGTTACCTACACAAGCTATAATTTACATACTGATATTTTCTGAAAAATAAAAACAAAACAACCAAAAAAACCTCAATATCCAAACACTGTATCTGAATCTACATAAAATTTTAAAATTTGCAGAATTTACAAATTAATATTCAGAGCAGTTGGGTAAATTATACAACCTCCCTCAACATCCATGCTCCAAGAGCTTTAAAAGTCATACAGGCACAAGATATTTTCTTTATACAACCATCTATTTACATAGCTTTTTCCAATACACGTGGTTCAGTTCTCAAAGTAACTGCCAAGGTTTGCAAAACAGTGTATTTAAAATACATTTAGCAGCATATAAAATTAGATAAAAAGGAAAGACAATTTGCTTTAAAAAAAGAAAATGTGAGATGATAGAAACAAATCCATAAGAAAAATAGATTAAGATATACTTGTCATTACATTAAGAACATCTAGTCATTGCAGAACATAGGCAAAACACAAATAGAACATACCAGTTTTGTGAGCATTTGAGTTCTAGTCCTGAGCATAGAGTATACACAGCTGCATAACTTTGGTCAACATGGATTATATGCTAACATTACACAAATCATACGGCATTTGCTGTTAGCAGGATACAGCCATGTCAGATAGATGTACCATTAACAGCTTCTTCCCATCTATTATTCACTCCACTTTCATAACAACAGTGTAAATGACCTTTAGAATCTTGAAACTGCCTCTCATAATAAAAGGCTTATTACTGGGACACCATCCTTCCCCTGCTACCCTAAATGTTAAACAGCTGATCATACTTGTGAGTGAACTACAGCAGAGCACTTTTGTTATATATTCCAGGTAATAATTTTGAGATGGTCATTAGAGAAGACTGAATTCCAGTTAAACTGCAAGTATTACATATGCACACAAATTCAGCCATAATATATAGAGATACATACGTGACTGTTGGGACACGAGCATGTTACCAAGAAGTTATTAAATACAGTACATATTTTAAGGACAGCAGGTCTAGTGGAAGAGTTCACACATTGTCAGTTCATTCCAGTCATCAGTGTTTACCTAACAAACATGCAGCAAACTGCATAGAGTGCACCTTAAATTGATCAATATAGTCATTTATACCCATTATTTCAATTACTGGCAAGATCTTCACTTGCATCTCCTGTATCTGAGATCTGTCCATCTATTATATTTCGAGCTTTCCAGATCCTCACAGTCCGGTCACTGAAAACCAAAACAAAGCTGTATTAGAGCTAGTTAATTAAACTAGGGAAGGAGAGAGATTGGGAAGGGTGAGGGGAGGCAGTGGGAAGCTTCCTTAAAAGCTCAAGTGTCTTATCCAGAAAGGCACTGTTGGCAAAATAACATTTCTTTAATGGATATGCAAGGGTTATTTCACCTCCAGGAGACTTTATAATCTAAGATGTACAACATTTAAAATTCCTTAACCTTATCACAGCATTGGCTATTACCTTTAACCATCTAGGAAAGTAAAAGGATTACACATCTAAGGAAAGTAAAATCCTACTCTCCTATTACCTTATTTTCTAAAATGCAGCTAAACACTTAAATAGGTTTAAGTAGATCAATGTCAGGGAAGAGCTTCCATCATGTAGCTATTTGCAACTTAGCAGGCCACAGGCAAACAGCAAGCATGCTACAGAATTAGGGAGACAGGCTCTACAGGACACGACTACTTCCTGTCATTAAAAGAGTGTGACATGTTATAACAGGTAAAATCAAACATGAAACAAGCTCCACTTACACGAGGCATTAGTCTGTTATAGGAAAAAGTAAAAAGAATGTAGAACCACAAGACAATATGAAGTCCCAACTCTCCCCACAAAAACAAACAAACAAACAAACAAACAAACCTAAACCCCTTGGCAAGATGCTGGAAAGTATATACCAGTGAGCTGGTGATTAGAAGCCCAGGAGAGGTGATGTGTAGTTCTGTACTTTTGGAAACAATTGCTTTTTTACACAATTTTAAAGCACGTGTAAGTAAAATAGCACATGGAATGTGTCACAAAACTCTGCTATCATAATTCAAAAGTAAAACAAATAGCAATTTATTCTGTGAAAGGGAAATTATGAATTTCTCAAAAATTAAGTTGTGTGACTAGCAACCTCCTCAAAAGAATCCAGCAGGCAGGGCAGACATTGCTGTAAGTGCTTTCTGACTTGTGCCTTCATTTCACTGTAAAGTGTAAGGAGTACTTTAAATTTTGTAGACCTTAAGCACATTGCTAGAAGTGCCAAAAGGCTGCAATTTTTTTTGATGGTAAACTACAGTAATATGATGGTAAATTTCAGATGTATGTACATTCTAAACTTATTAATAAACTTTAGGCAAACAGAGACACAAGCTCTGACATCTCTACCCCATCCACTAGTGTTTAAATATAAAAACTGACCACCAAACACGAAAACTTGGCAACTTTGAAATCATGCTATGATTCAGAAAGACCTGCTTTTAATTCAGAAGGCCAGAAGCTCCCACAATTGGTACTAGAATGCAACACAATAGCTTTCACAGCTTGTGCTCAGACTACACCAAGAAGCAAGCTCTGCTGCTGTCTCCTGCACTTTCTCCAGAACAAGGCTGGTCAAGTTCCCTGAGGCTTCAGGTCCCCAATTTGCTTACTTTTATTGAGGAAACAAATATTCATATCAAGGTGTTTAAAGGAAAGTAGGATGGTTTGCAAAGCTTCTGTTATAGGCCAGCACTTAGAAACAAACCAAACAACCAATTAGAAAACAACCACATACCATGGCTTTTAGAAAAATTTGCACAGGTCAGGAATGAGTCCTAGCAGGAAATAGCCCAACTGTAGAGATAAGCTGATAAAGTTCTCAACTACTGCCAAATCCTCCCTGCCATCCTGTAGATCAGTGGTCTCCAAACTTTTTTGATCATGCACTCCTACCACTAAAAATTTTTTGATGCTACACTGCCATGTATATTTATTAATTTATACATTATACGCATGTACTACTGAATTCTAATAATTTCTTTCAGCACCCCACTGAATTATGGTGTGCATCCCACGAGGTGCATGCATCCTGCTTTGGAGAGGGTGGTGATAGACCATTAGCTTTGAAGGGTGTGGATTGGACCAGATCTTCTGATCCTCGTTCTCAAGTAACTTACACAACTGAAAATGTCCTAAATGCATTTGCATGGACAGAATTCTAGCCGAGGCAATGGAAAAGAAAGATTCTCAGAGAAGAACTCACTCTGCTGCTGTGAAAATCTGGCTGGAGTTGGTGCAGATGGCATTTATAGGGCTGTCATGTCCCTTCATCTCCCCAATGGGTGCGAAGGTATCCACATTCCAGAGCTTGAGGATGCCTCCCCTGCAGCCGCTGAGCAGAACCGGAGTGCCGGGTATGGGGCCAAGAGCACACACCCAGTCCTTATGAGCATTAGGAACTTGCTGAAAAAGAGAAGGCAGGCAAGTCTCACAGGGCTGCAAAAACTTCTGGAACAAACCAAAAAGTGGAAAAATCCCAAGTTGTAAGCCCAATTCCTGTCCTGCAGCAGTTCTGCTACATGACTCTGGGTGTATCCCAGCCCTGTGGCTTCTCCACCTTTAGAGCAGGGAAGGTCCCAACTTCCACGAAGCTACTTCTATAGCACACATTTGTTTCTTTATTGTGAAATAGTAGTGCAAAACAAGAAGAAAATCCAATATGTACGACCGACCTAATGTGGAAGAGAAATCAGTTTAGGATAATGATAAATCCGCATATTTTAAAAGGCATATTTGAATGTATTTTTGAACATATGGTCTCTGTATATGTTTCAAGTTTGTCTGTAAAACTGCTATAAAACACATAAAAGGAAAATCCAAAATACTGCTTAAAAATACACCAAGGAAGACACAAACTGGTTCTACATTTGCCTTCTTCCTTTTTTGCTTCTCTCATTACATATTATAAATTGGTTTTGTGATGTTGCACTTAACAAAACACATAAATTCTTTATTGAGGAAGGGCACTAGCATTTTACTTACAATTCAGAAAGCAAAATGCTGCACAGACCAACTGAGAACAACACTCTTTTGGTACTAAGAGTAAGGAAATAATCTCAACTCTTCTGTCTTTTGGGAGACCAAGAGTGGCTTTTCTCCAGTTCAGTTTGTTAGGAGCTGCTTTACTTTGCTGTGTTTCTCATATTACGGAGTGCATTCAGCTTTCTAGGACCACCTTCATGTTTCATCTATAATATACACTGCTACCACAACACAGATTCTGCAGTAATTCATGAAACTGGGAGGGGAGCGGTTCTTACAAATCTTAATTTCATCACAGCAGGGTTTTGTGGCTTGGGATGTATTTGGGATGTACTATGGGAAGTAAATTATCTCCAAATTCTTTTGAATAGCATGATTGTTAAGCGATTCTCATCAATTACAGAGTATCGGACCTGTTTAACCTGTATATGCCAAACCGGGACTTCTGATGCAATTTAACATTTATACTATAAAGCAACTCAGCTCTGTTTCAGGTTTTGGTTGCTTGGTAGCTTAAGGTAAGCTGTTTAATTTGTGACTTTGGACATTTTGAAAACTCAGCTGGGCAAGGCCTTGAGAAACCAAATCCAACTACAAAGTTGGCCATGCTTGGACCAGCAGGTCAACTTCACACTGTGTGACCTCCAGTGGGCCCTTCCACCCTGAATTACCAGAGGATTAGCAAAAGTAACAGTACTTCTCTTCATCCCTAAAAAAAACAGTGAATAAAAAATATTTCTATCTTGTTAAATGTTTTGGTCTCACTTCCTTGAAAAACATACAGCATTTTATAGAAATAAAAAGGAAGAGGGAAGTGTCAGATAATTTTTATCAAGTTCTACTTTTAAAACAAACAAAACAAACAGGGGAACAAAAAGTTTATAAATTATGAAACCCACATATACCAAAAGGAAAATAAGAAAAGGAATATAACTAGTCCAATTTACATACTACTTCACCCCTGGTTCCATATTCTTTCTGATGTTAAATTAATTACAACAGCAAAGATGCATATTGCATAATATTTTAATGAACCTAAAAGTGCAAGAGTGAAGACACTTCTTACAACTTTAATGCAGTCATTCTCAGAATACAAAATCCTTCCCGTTCCTGTTGTTTTGGTACAAGCTGCTTTCTCTGGACAGACAGATATGAGGGTAGATGTCCCAGTATGGCCTTGTGAAGATTTTCTGTAAGAAGCTGCATTTACAAATCCTTATTTTTATTGCGAGGTCTTTATAGTATTCTGAAAAGGAACTGGCACTCGATTGGACAATTTTGAAAGAAAGTCAAGAAAGTTTGTATATTTATGGAATACTAAGTATGCCCATATTGACATTTTCTTCTTAAGGTGACCAGTCCATTATTTTCTCATGTCCCAAAATTTTAAAATTCTATTTGTTTCCTTACAATCAGTCTGCACATTAAATGCAGAAAAAAGGCATGCTCCTCCTACTTCCTCTCCCCCAAATTATTAGATGATTGATATCTAACCAAATTTTGCAAAACCAGCACTCTCTTCTGGTATTTGGTTTTCTGCCTTCCAGTTCTAACAGTCTCAAGTTAAATAATCATATCTGTACCACAACAATCTCTCATAGACTTAAAAGAAGAGACCAGCTTATAGCATGTAGGCAAAAAAATCAAAGTTCTTCATGCCAAACAAATTGCAAATTCCCTGGATTTCCCCTCCCCTTTTTTTGTTTTACATAAGGAAAACATACAGCAAATGTATTCTATTAGCAAAACACTATTACTAGTGTGTTGTATACGTTACACAACATATGCATTGTATAACAAGAAGAATAGAGATCTAAAGAGTAAGACTGGGTGGAGTGTTAGGTTGTAAAACATCTTCAGGAGAAAGTATTCTCTAGCCTGATCTAAAGCACTGTTTCTCATTAATGAGTTCTCAGCTCAAAATTACTAACTCGTCAATGACAAGGATGATATCCAATGGTTCCAGTCACAGATAAGGCAAGTGCTGCCTTCATTCTGAAGCAGAAAAACAAACCCCACACACTCAGAGCTAAAATATAAGGGTAACTAATGACTTCATTAGAATTTACTGATGTGACATACACAAAAGAGAAAAGAACTGTGTTGCTATTGTAAAGACCAAGTACATTACTGATTTCTTTCTTAGTCAGTGTTCTACTCCTTTCCTGCTAAAAACATCAGTGTCTACATGAATAGCTATTGTATGAGCCTGAACACTTACACAGCTTGAAAACAGTTCTACAGCATGACAGTCACAGTAGCTGCATGATATTTCCATTACCTGAAGAAGGTCTTTTTGAGACAAATCCCATTTCTTAATTCCATTATCTCTGGATCCACTAAAAAGGTTGTCTCCCATAATAGCAAGTGCTTCAATGCCATCATAATGAGGAGGTTCAAAATTGTGTGTAGGAGTTACACTTCCAAGAGCCCCTTCAGTCACATCAAACATCTAAAATAAATAATACGTTATGTGAAATTTTCTGCCATCTAACCTGCTTGAAAGTCATGCAGCAAATAACTTTAGGAGAAAACTTGGGAAGTCTTATTACAGGCCACTGTATCATGATGTGTATACGACAGAATATCTACCAGAACCACTCCTTTCTCCTTTTCCACCTCTCGCCTGAAGCAGGAATGCTTCACTGACTTCACAGAAGACTGTTTTGGGAAGAAGTACTACTACTTGAATATGATATATGCAGCAGCTTCACAGGAAGTGCCTATAAGTACACTGTGTGATGGGCTACAGAAACAAAGTTCATGAGTGAGTTTGGGAAACATGACTCACTTTGGGAGAATTGTACAGGCAGCTTCAGGAAGAGGGATTAATATATTTTTCTGGACAAGAGTTTTGGTAAGAGTTACATACCATTACATGCTGATGCTTTTCCTGGACTAGACACACCTTCCTCCTTGCCTGTGCTCCATGAATGGAGTCTTAAAACAGATTCTTTAAGTGAGGTTGTTTTAACAATTTAAGGCATAATCAGGCCATTCTGGTCTTTGTCCCTAGAGCAGCAGTGTAAGCAACCCTGTTTCATTTTGCATTTTAGGGAGCCAGAACTCACCCAGTGAGACTGAGCTGAAGAGGAACAGATGAGCTGTAACTTTTTAAACCACTACCTCTTTCACAAGCAAATGTCAGACTTTATCCCCTATTATTTGCTCTTTACTGGCCTTTTAGAATGAATAAGCTTGACAGTCAAAAAGGGTGAAGTTGGTAGTGTAAAATAATATCTTGTGAGTTAAAGGTATTTTAAAAATTACTGCATTCAATTAACACGTGTCAGTTCCAATTGTAAGAAAAAAATTCAACAATAGACCAGAAAAATCAGGCATTTAGACAGAGGTGACTGATATTACTGATTCAGTAGACAACACAGTAGTTTCCTGTGGCAGGGGATGGCAGTATCTGTGACCAGACCTTCTATCCCCAGCAGACCTACCCATGCAGAGAATCATAGAACATAGAATGTTAAGGGGTTGGAATAGACATTAAAGATCATCTAGCCCCATAGCCCTCTGCCATGGGCAGGGTCACTTCCCACTACACCAGGCTGCTCAAGGCTTTATTCAACCTGGCTTTGAACACTGCCAGCACTGGGGCATCAACAACCTCCCTGGGCAAACTATTCCAGTGAAAAATTTCTTCCCAATATCTAACCTAAACTTCCTCTCTTTCAATTTGTGTTCCATTACTCCTTGTCTGTCACTACAGCTCCTGACAAAGAGTTCCTCTATGGCTTCCCTGTAGGCCCCCTTCAGATACTAGAAAGTTGTTATAATGTCTCCACACAACCTTCTTTTCTCCAGACTGAACAGAAGCACCAAGAATTCCCAAACTGCTGCAGTGACCACGCACATACAGATCATTTATACTGTCCAAAGTGGCTTAACAATTCTGGAGGCATTCACCTTGCAGAACACCCACTACTCTGCAGCACACAGATATGGCTGAAATATCCCTGGATGTTATAATAGTGTAAGTCAAGAGGCAGGCAGACTTACAAGAATATATGTAGCCTGTCCACAGCAGAGGAACACACAAGAATAGCAGATAAACTCTGACTGGCAACAGCTTTGTTTTCCAAAAGTCCTCCCATCTCCTTGCTTGTCACATGAGTTGGTTGGTAGCATGACAAACTTGCATTACATGATGACATCCTGTTGTCTCCACTGAGGTCCTACACTCATTACTGTGCCAGGATGGTAGCTCATAACTAACCTCAAACTCTGAACTGTGCAGAGAAGTAATTCTCAGAGTGCCTGTCTCTGTCATCCTGTTGCCTAAGAATCCTCTGGCCTCTAACCATAAGGACATTGCTGATAGGACTTGAACCCACAGCCCAAACTGTCAAGCTATGCACCCACCTCTCAGGCAGTTTTCTGCATCTGACACAGTGCACAGCCAAGCATCCAAGAATTGTAGGATAATATGAAAAAAAATAAAGCCCAGCCTGGTAAGAAAGCTCACACAGGTTCTTGCTCAGATCTCAGCTGTGTTTATACACTTTTTCCAATGTGTGAGAAATATAAAACTAGAACAAAGGGGAGTCCCTCCTAACAAGTTTCTTGCTCATTCTCTCTCTGGCCTCATGCATCACACTTCCTTTGCAGTTTGAGAGTCAGCCTTATGGGGAAGATAATCTATAGTTCCAATAGTCTGGTGGTTTGGGCACAGCCCTGAGAAACCAGAGCTTGTGGGTTTAAATATCCCCTGGCTGAGGTGGGCCAAAAAAAAAAAAAAAAGAAATAAAAAAAGAAAAGAAAAGCCAAAAAACCCTCCTTCCTCCCAAAAACAGATTCCCTATCCTTGAGTGAAATAATCACAATGCCAAGAAGCAGGAAAGTATCTTAACACCACAGGCTACACTTTAAACACAACTCAGAGCAACCTGCATGCTAATGAAGATACCCAATAGACTGGCTACCTCGGCTGAGATGTGCTGACCTCCGTCTCCTTCCCTACTTCAGAACTTGGGTAACACTTCAGAAAGAGCCCGGGCTAGACCCAAGATGCTAGAACATAGGGTGTTCTCTGCTGAAGCAATTAGGTCTCCACTCCAAAACAGAGACAATGACTTAAGATACTTTCAAGAGCTAAATGTTACTTCAGAGAAGGTGTGTTATGACTATTTCTCCAAGACTTCATATCCCTGACATGCAACTTAATGGGGATTAAGAAAAAGCTCAACTAGAGACAACCATCCATCTATGTCCATAAAACAAAAAGATCACTGAAAT
>WEIV01014911.1:0-39215 GCA_013390005.1 Calyptomena viridis | reverse complement strand
CGCATCATCTTTCCAAGAAAAAGTAAGCAGGTGTTAAAAGTCTCTTTAATTTGGTAGGAAAAAAAGGAGAAAAAAGATAACCAATGGCTGAAAGTTAAACCTGATAAAAATTCAGGTCTTTAGTTTGAACAATAAGCATATTAAACTTTGCAGCATTGGCTAGAAAAGGTACACTGAAATTTCCCTTTCTCTTTGATATTCTAGAGTATAAAATAGATAAACATGCAGGCTAAACATTTTCTTGTTTAAAAAGAAGAGTGGAATCAGTAATTGGTTGATTCTATGTAGAAGGCTTATTAATTTTATTGACAGAGTGGACAAGTCATTTTATGCTATTTATTTGGGTAATCTGTTGTTTTATCTAAGGTCAAATCCTAGACACTCAGAAGTCAATAAGTAATTTTCAGTCAGAAAATTTGATCATCCATATTCTTTCCTGTTAAAACAAACCACAACACATATACAGACACTTTGATATTGTCAAGCAATGGTCTCCAAAGTGAAATGTGTGCACCCCAGGGACCGTGTAAAACAGTCCATTGGAGTGCAGGAAGCTAATATTTGTTGTGAATAAACACTTTGTATGGATTTTTTTTTTTTTTGTTTCATCCATCCTTCTTTAACTTCAATTTTTATGTATGTTGCCTAAGATACATGAGTTGTTAGTAGAGTAACACATGTATATGATTTGTAAATAAATAGATATACAAACACTGCGAGTGCATGCTCAAAAATATTTTAATGATAGAGGTGACCATCAAAAAGGTTTGGAGACCATTGCCTTAAAGCAAGATATTAGGTCAACATGGTAATGCTAACCTTCAAAGCTGTTGCTATGACCATTTTCTGATGACATCTTTTCAAAGATTGCTCTCCCTCTTTTCACACAGGACTCCTCCAGAGAAATGATGGAATGGCTCCCATGCTGACTCTTCAATGTTGATGAAAGTGAAGTTCTCTCACTTGCTGCTTCCTGTTCGAAGACATCAAGAGGATATGTGTTGAAAGCTATTGGTAGGAAAGAGATAAGGGGTTTGGGGTAAAGAAAGTGTATGGAGAGGCAACGGATTAGAAGGGGATGCTGTTTTGGGGGAGATGTTCTCCAGAATACCATAGGATAAATTTCTGTAGCACTGCAGGCTGCAGATTCATGTGTGCTGCCCGGTTTATTGTTCAATGGGTAGTTATGCTTAGAAGTTTTCGTTTGCTATTTCTTGCCTGTGGTTTTTTCCACAAGAAAAGAATGATGGTGGTGGTAAAGATCGCAATAAAATACACCAGTTGCTCTTTTAAACACCATTTGCATATAGAAAAGTTGACAGGGAATTTTATTAGTTTCATTTATCAGTATGTAAGAATATGTAAAATCGACAAATGATGGCTTGGAAACCAGATGTACCTGGGTGTTTGTATTTTAGAAATTTGGTTTTCAGTTCTACTCTGACCTATCAACTGAATTTAGCTTATCACAATAGTGGTTCATTGTTCCATACAGATAGTTTGCACAATATCATTAGTATCTCATCATCACACTCTGGCCTCAGCCCTTCGAGACAAAATGAGGAAATTATTGCTAACCAAGACTCTAATGTGTTGAAACTGGTGCTTTGGGGTGCTTCTCCTTCCTTCCATGCAATACTGTACTCAGTACAGTACATTGCACACAATGGCCGTAAAATCTCAACTAAAGCTCTTATATTAAGGAAATAACTGAAACTGCTGCAGAGGCAAAAATAGCCGTGGTTGGTTTTTTTTTGGCAAGGGAGTAGCTTATAAGGTCCATTGCATGTCCACTTCTGTTGTCCCTGTGAAAGAAGTGGTGATATCAAAAAAGAGGGTGGCTAGGTGGTTGATCTGGTGACTGCATAAATCTCTCCAGAAATAGTTTGCAGAACTTATTTGCTAGAGCTCTTAATTTCCTAAATGGCATAGTTTTCAAAATGTACTGCCTTCCTTTTTATTGTTTGCAGACAGCTTTAGTATTGTATACCAATTTAATGCTAACCTTCTATATAATCTCACTGAAGTAACTCCTAACTACATTTAGATTTAGATATTATTCATGGTGTGTAAGAAGCAGAATAATTTGACCCCTGAATTGATTATCCTGGATTGGAGAGTATCTTCCAGTAACTACCGGGAAAAAAAAAAAAAAAAGAATGCAATTTAATGAATCCTCGGGTAGAACTCTTACAAAGAAAGCAATATAAAATATATTGTAAAAGGTGTTTTTGCAGTAACATGTAAGCAATTAATACATTCACCTTGGATTTTATGAAGCTAACAACGAACAAGCATTGGAAACATACTTTTAAAATGGGTGCATCACTGGCAATCAAGAACAATTGTGCTTTATCCATCTTTAATAAATCTATGCTTTTCTCATAGCTACTGATAGCTTTTATCTTAAGTATGGGTTGTACTTCATTTCCTGACCTATAGTCATTCATTTCAAGATTATTCCTTCCAGTACACATACAATAGTTTGCATCTTGTGGAAATTCATAATTTTCTAACAGTCTGTCTGCTTCTGTGGGTTACAGTAGCTCTTGCATTGAAAAAAATGACTGAATAGACCACAGAAGCTAAAGACATTTTATTACCACAAGTATTGTAAACCCCTTTTTTTCAGAAAAAATGCCTGTGGTATCACCAATAATCCATCATCTCACATCAGTCCACCCTTTCCTTCCCCACCCAACCCTCCAAATCCATTGCTGCTCTTGAATTGAACTTGAAAGGTGAATATGGTGGGTAGTTTTAGAAGGTAGGCCAGGAGGTACAATCAACACACTGGAAAACCTAAGTAAATGTAGCCAGATTTAAAGGTTGTATGGGGGATCTTAACGAATACTGTGGGGTTTGTTGCCTTTTGTTTTACAGGACATAATTGGTTTAAAACTAAGTCTAATTGTTGTCTAATTGTGTTTACAGTTGAAAGCATATTTTCCTTGGCTACTATGTAAAGTATTTTTGGATGCTAATAGGAAGAGAAAGATTTCTGGAGCAAAGAAAGTAGCTGTCTTTCTGCTCCTTGACACTTCCTCATTAGCCTGTTGATCCCTTCAGGTTGTACATCCCACTCAGAAATGACAGTGGCACAGTGCCAGGGAGACAAACTCTGTGACCAGGCTTGGTTACAATTCAGGCACCACAGTGAAGGTGGGCAGTTGCAGCACAGACAGGAGAGATCACTTGGTCAGAACGTAGGTATGCTGAGAGGAATGAGAGATTTATGTACCAAGGGTATCCAGAGACAGCAAGTGACTGAAATGAATAGGTGTTCTGTGTGGGAAGGGCTGTGCCTTAAAACTGCTATTCATTTAGTACACTTTTCCCGAGTTGGTTATCAGTTACAATTACAGTCTGGTATTAATTATATTTTGTTTTAAAACAGCTGAAGTGCTGCTGACTATGTCTAAAATCTTGTACAGACAATCCATGATGCAGAAATGGCTATGCAGAGGAGAAATGAAAGATGGGGAAGGGAGAGAAGAAATTTAAAAAAAAGCAGCTGTGTATGTTGTTAGATCATATTTGTCTCCTCTGGGTACTGCAGCCTGCCAGTACCTGGTGTAAATGACAACAGCCTCAGGATGATATTGCCCCATATGAAAAGTGTGTGCTTTCAGGAGTGAACACCAGAGAATTGCTTTAATGATGTTCTAACTTCTACAGTGTTAGAACAAAATAGAAAACTCAAAATATACTGTGTTTCGGCATCTTTGAGAACAAACTCATCTAGGTTTCTTTTTTTTTAATTCCTGTTACATTTTTCTGTAGTTACCAATAACAGCTAAAAAACTTCAGAATTTACTAATTCTTATTCTTGCAAGCTAGGGACCAATATAAACTTGATTTACATCTTTCTTAACTCTATGAATTTTATTAACGTGTAGCATGGTTCTATGATATTTTTTTTTTCAAATTTACATCTCTTTGGTGGCAATTTCATTACCTATAAAACTTAAATAACTCAGTATTTTTGGCATTAATTTTAATAGGAATTTAAAAAAAAATTTCTCTTTTTTGACTATTTTTAGTATCAATTACAGGAATATTGGCCCTACTGAAGAGAATGTCATATAAATTCTTTTATGGAGAGATTTCTAAGATATAAGCTGCTATGGCAGAAGGTACTTTGACTCAACTCATTTTCTTGTGTTCAGAAAAACATATATGTCAAATAAAACTGGAAATCTAGGATAATACAAATTGCTTAGACATAAAATACTACCATTTGTCTTTAGTGTTTGATTTTTCCACCTGAAAACTTGTCTAAATCTTAGACCACAGTGAGGTTTTCATTTGGTATTTTTTAAATTTGGGTATTTCAGTAAACAGTGTCAATTACCAATTCTAGGAATACTCTTTTCAGTTTTATGCCATGATATTAATTTGTCATCCTAGTTCCATGAAGCATTTCGTTATAGGCGACTGAATGCAATTTACTGCAGTTTCATAAGTAGTTTGAGACTGATATTCATTGTTCCAAATCTCCTTGTTAATTTGTCTTCTGATTTCTGTTTACTGCTGCCTGTTTTAACGTACCCAAAAAAGAATAACTATATTTTCATCTGTAATTACACTGACAACTGGGGGGAATGCTCATATATTTGTCCACAAAATATACTATAGTGTGACTATGTTTTAAATACATTAATTCATTTATAGTTGTTTTTTAATTAAGTTATCCTTATTTTCATGGCTAGTTTTAGCTTTTACCACAGTAATCCATATTCTTTAAATCCCTTGTATGGTGAATCCCTGTATAGGCAAATGATCCATTTAATAGGGTCTGTGAGGATGGTGCTGTTCTGATATACAGTGGTGATGGTCTGGAGGAGAGGACCTGCATGCTTAGGACTATGCAGAACTTTTTGCTTTAAAGAAATCAGTTCTATGGCAATGGGCATTCCCTTCTGTTCCTCCTTTTGCTGTCACAGACCCCCCCACGTGACAGTCTCCTATGGCCCCATTTTGCAAAGAGCATCCCTGTCTTACTGGGGCCTTTGGAAGGATGATTTTTTTGCACTATTGGTCCAGTTGCAGTGGTAGAGCTCAGATTTTTTTCTCAGGAAATAGTATTCCCTACTGTGAAAAAGTTCTTGAAAGGTGTCACGATTACCATAAACTCTTTTATTGGGGTATCTACCCAGATAACCTAATGACAGTGAATGCCAAAGGCATCTGCTTAATAAGGATAGAATTAACATTTGAGAAAGCAACAAGGTAGTGCCAAGAGGTGCTTAATTAGAGGCTAATATACATGCAACTCTTGCAAAACTTGCCAAATGAAAAGTAAAAGAATAATTGATTTTTGTCTGATTAATGCAGAGTTCAGTTCATGTCAAGTTTTTGTAACTATATGTGTGATCTTGGTGGGAGCAGGTATTTAGTTGGGATATAAACTATTCTGTTGAGCACCCTGTTAAGAGCATTTATTTGTTGGATATAATTTGTTGAGATCTATCTATATTTAAGTAACTTCCTATCATGCAATTATTTTAGTTTTGTGTACTGGCTCTGATATTATATTCTATTTTTGCATGTACTTCTCAGAAAAAGGTGACACAAGAAGCTATTTTTATGTTCTGATCTCCTACTCTAGATATGATAAAAAGACTAAAGCACTGGAGTGCCGAATTTCAAGGAATACGTAGTCATTACAGTTTGAAATGCCAACAGTAAAGATTTCAATTTCAGTGGCCTACTGAGTGGCTATGCTTCATTTAGATAGCGGATTTTCCACTTGCTAGCCAGTCCTGCACTAATCTAAAAGTCAGTAAGCCAGTACACATGAAGTTTTAAATAGAGCAAAACTATTTACAAATTACTACTACCTTTTGTGCATGCATAGAACTACCTTGGATTGGAAGAGGAATTTGCAGACAGCATGTTAAATAGATTGTCAAATCTACTATTAATGTTCAAAGTATTTAATCTTTTTTAAAGGACAACTTTAAATGTATTCAAAAAATGCACTCGTCCACATCCCATCGTATCTTAACTACTCTTGTTACATGTGCTACCTAAAGGAAAGGTGTCTACCACCTCACTTTAATTTAATCTGTAGTCTCTACTAATAGAACGCACATGTAAGAAATTACAAAAAGGGGTAGAAGGAACAGGGTGAAAGGGTGAAAGCATAAGTTGAAAGGAAAATAATAAATCCATAAATGTATGATGAAATGGGAAACAAGTGGAGCAGTAGGATAAGTTTTAGAAATCAAATCTGCTGCTTTAAAAAGTTACATAAAATCTTGATCCATCAATGCATTATTTTGACTGTAACTAAATACTTGAGGGTTGCTATTCAAATAATTTTTCTCACTGGCAACTCAAATTAGGGTTCATCTCCTAGAACTTTGCTGGACTGGCTCCTGACATTTACTAACATTTACATTGCCTATAAAAATCTGGCATCTCAAATTCCAATTCAAAACAAGAGATTGCTTTGCTGGAGAGTACATAGAAATTATTTGAGGTTAATTCTAGTGCTGAGTGAGCTGATAATATCTTCTGCGAATCACTCAATCACAGTGAAATATGAAAAGTAAGAGATAAAACAATATAATCCTGGCCTGCGTGGAAAAAGCCTTTGGAAATGTCAGCATGAAACAAGTCCATTTTTTATACATTTCTCATTTGTAATTAAAAATATGATGGAAATCCATTCTGGTGCAATTTAGAATCAGGGAGTGCATGGAATCATGTCTACCATCTGCTGAAATGCTGGTGGCATTATTAAGATTGATGACAGACACTCTTAGGTGACTATTAGAGAGGAGTGCTAAAAACACCTGCTGCATAAACTCTATGAAGCCAGTAAGTAAATTGTTGAGACAAAGCCATGGTTCTTGGTTAATGCTCTGCAATGCTCCATTTCACTAAGACAGAATTTCTCAAGGGGCTTTAAAAGAAATCCTTACAGCTGCCTGGAACCTACTCATTCATTTTATCTCCAGACTAGCTCCAGAGATGCTTACTCTTTTCTGCTGATACAGACAGTTTTAAAATAAGACTATTTTCATTTGGAGGAAGGGTATAAAATAGCTCTGCTGTATACATGAAACAGAGGCCCTGAAAAGAGCTTGTGTCAACCTGAGGAACCAGAAGATCTATTTGTAGAATTGCCATCTGTGCTGAATTTGGCTGCGATAGTGTTAATTTTTTTCACAGTATCCGGTATGTTTTGAATTTGTGCTGGCAACAGTGTGGGGTAATTCAGGGATGTTTCTGTCACTGCTGAGCAGGGCTCACACAGAGCCAAGGCCTTCTCTGCTCCTCACACCTCCCCACCATCGAGGAGGCTGGGAGTGCACAAGGGCTTGGGAGGGGACTCAACCAGGACAGCTGCCCCCAGCTGACCACAGGGATATCCCACACCATGTGGTGTCTTGCTCAACATATAAAGCTGGGGAAGAAGGAGGAAAGGGGGACACTTGGAGCGGTGACATTTGTCTTTGCGAGTCACCGTTACGTGTGTTGGAGCCCAGCTCTCCTGGGGATGGCTGAACACCTGGCACACCACGGGAAGTGGTGGATGAATGCCTTGTTTGGCTTTGCTTGTGTGCAGGGCTTTTGCTTTACCTATTGAACCATCTTTACCTCAACCCACAAGTTCTCTCACTTTTACACGCCTGACTCTCTGCCCTGTCCCACCAGGGCAGAGGTGTGAGTGGCTGTGTGGTGCTTAGTTGCTGCTGGGGTTAAACCACAGCATCATCACAGAATGTGGCTCTGCACTAAGAAAAAGCATTAAGAGACTAAATTTTACCTATAGATTTCATTCTTAAGTGATGAAACACTGACCGATTTGCCATTTATCAACACAGCAAAATTGATATGGAGTTCCTGGTCTTATTACTTAAAAAAGTAATTGCCTAATTCCTTGAGCTAAAAAGGAAAATTCTTCTAATTGTTAAGAGTGTTTGGCATATATCAAATTGTTGACCTTCAGACTGTTCTCTGGAAGGAATATCAGTTATATGCAGCTAATTGTATTATGTTGACTATTTGTGCTAAATCAGCAACTGGACAATGGATTGAATAGGCAAGTATTGGACATATAGTAGGTACAGAAACTTCCCTTCCTAAACCAATACTGGGCAATGATCCATATCTACTGGCATTTTTGAAGGACAAAACACTCGTGTTTTAGAAGCACATAAGGAACCTGCGGCCACAGTTAAGTAATTTGCCAGTGACCAAACATGTTTAATGAGCCTCTTACAAAAAAGTACCATTATTTAAAGTAGGGCAGCTACAATATCTGTAAAAAACTAAATCAAGATAAAATTTATTAAGGCTACAAAATTAAAAAAAACCCCAAACTTGGTAGAAGTAAACCCTACTGCAGCTTTTGAAAACAAATATAAATCAAATCACATAAAAATCAAAAAGAATTTACACTAAGTTAGTACTAGAAGTCTGTATAAATAACTGGCAATACACTACCAGCAAAACATGCAGAGTCAGAAGTCTGGATCTGAGACAGCTGTGTTTAATATGAAATATATTAGAAAGAACAGCAATAAAAGACTATAGAGAGTACAGGTAGCATAGCTTTCTAACTAGCATTAACAGGCTACAGTTTTCAGGCTTGGTTCAAGCCATGGAAACTGTTTACTAAACTAATGTAATTAGTAACCAAGAACAGTGTCAGAGTTCTTTTTCCAGAATCATGACCTGTGGCACCATGAAAGGTTCACCACGTAGGAGGCACAAACTGAGGACTGAAACAGAGAAAATTAAACACAATAGCTTTCCTCTTCTAACTCCTCTTGTCTTTATCACTTTTTTGTTTACATATATATATACCAAACATTTGAATCAAGTATGATAAATGGTACCTTCTGTTTATGTAATTCCAAAGTAAATGGAAAAGGTTTTACCACAACATTGCAAAAAAACCCACACCAACACTTTTGTATGTAATTCCATTCCTTTGTAGTGCAATAAAGTTTTATTTAAAGTATCCACAATAAGCTTAGTACCTTCTTTGCATTGCAGTTGCAAAAGGAACACTGCTGTATACTCAATTCACATCAACTCTAAGTTTATATTTTTATTCTTTGTTATATTTATCTTACACAGGATATTTAGTGATGTAGTTTTACATCTCTCAGTGTTTTCACCCATACATTGGAAATTTAGTAATCTTTATTTTATCAGTGCTAGTGTTAATTGCAGGTTTGAAAAAAAATTATTTATTTGGGGTTTCATGAGAATATGTGTGGGTTTCAGTTTTTTGTTTGTTTCTTGTAAATTCACAGACAATGTTGGCTTTTCTTTGCTCAGTCTTGCTGTAATTTACACAGATACAGAGGCATATGAGTTTAAACCTTTCAATATTATTAAAATATCTCAGTGTCTTTCCCTGCCTTTAAGCAAAACAAAACAGTGATTGTGAAAGTGATGTTTTCTAACATGGTCATTTTGTGTTAGTATTGCTCCAGACGTTTGCATTCTTTCTGTTGTCATTTTCCACAGTCATTTTCTATTTCATGATTTTTGTGATTATTTTAAGTAGCTGAAAATTACTAGAAGTATGTTATGGCATGAAACAAAATGAAAATAACAATGCAGAAATAAAGGCACTAGCAGAGGGGAAACTAAATGACTAGTGTTTCTAGTTCTTAGTAAGCACTCTATTTTAACTACACATACACTTCTCCCTTGGCCCTCTCCTTTGTTTCCTTACAAGATATTGCTTGGATTCTAAGATTTGACAATTTCCCAGTAATACTGAGCACTCTAGTTCCCAGATCTCACTGATATCAATTTTAGAAGAAGGACAGAAGAAACATTTTCCTTCAGTTGTTCAAGCAACTGGGGCAGATCCCTCTGTTGTGGTCAAGAGCCAAAAGAAAAATGCACAGGCCTAGTCTAACTACAGTCTCCCTTAGTAAGAGCTCCAAGTAGTTGATACATTCTGAAGTCACAAATGTATTTATTTCCGTTAAATACATAATAATTTTAAAAACTTAAACGTGCTGTATTCTCTGATGTTGCTTCCAAAACTACAGTAAAGAGTTTTTCATTTATTCAGTAATAATACAGGGCACCTTCTACATCATCCAAGAATTGCATCCTGGGAACCTTTGGTGAAGTTTACAGCATTCCTGAATTTAAAATTCCTTGTAAACTTTTTCTCAGTGAGCTAAATTAAGTTTTACCGCACTTATTTTTTTATTATTATTTTAATGGAATTGTTATGTATCTTAAGCAAAGGCTTTTTTATCTAATATTAATTTCATATTTTTAAATTAGTTTTCCCCCACAGTATTACTATCTAGAAAAGATAGTAAAATTATGTATTATCAGCATTCCTTATTTTAAGAAATAGTATTTTATTTGGTCACATACTGAAGTGATGATTGAAAATGAGTAATAAGAGAAAATGAAACATATTCTATGATGAATGATTAACTATGAGCTTATAAAGAGGATATTATGTAAGAGATGTAGCTGCAGGGAATAAAGATGGGATGTAAATGGGAGATTCTCAAGTGTAATGTTACTACAGACCATTTTCATACCTGTAGTCAAGCAGTGGTATTTCTTATTTGTGATAGAACTCCATATAAACAGCTTCAGAGAAAGACAATGCATAGCTTGAACACTCCTGGGTATGCAAAGTTCATAAACTGCCTAATCTCAAGTAACATCTATTATTCCAAAAAATGACATCCATTATTCCAAAGTTATTAATCAAGTGTTACAGTTAAAACAAACATACCATCACACTATGACAGAAAAGAGAAAGGAAACAGGGTTAAAGTATGGCAATAGTATTTTCTTTTCTTTGCTCTTTGCCATTTGCTAAATGCCTCACAGTTGCTGATCTTCAAGATAACATCATGTTACTTTAAATCTAGGCACTTCTGGGAAAGGATCACGTCTCAAAAAAGAGAGCTTTTTTGAGAGAGACAGCAGAGCAAGCAGAAGAGCTGACAAAAGGGAAAAGACACAGAGCCAAAGGAGCAGAAACAGAAGCACACATGAGAGATCTTTTTAGTGAAAAGGATTCCTGAAAGATCTATTAAGACAGCTGATGTAGTAAAATGTATTTAGAAGGTCATCCCTCTAATGGCACACATAGGCATCTATCCAAATACTGGTACTGCCTTGGAATATAAAGAGGGGGAGTCTTCTACTTCTCTTTGAAAACCCAGGAATTGATCTGCTTTCATGAAGATTCACAACGTTAGCACGAAAGTCCTGAATATGGTTTATTTGGACCCATTTACTTCAACTTCACAACAACTTAAGAAACATGGTGAGTCCATTTCTCTTTCTGCAAGATAGTTCTCTGTCAGAGAATTATTAATATTTTCTCTCACAAATGTTATACAGATTGGAGGAAAGATAACAGAATAGACATATTGGGGATTTTATTTTACGTATTTAGTAGGCTGTTGAAATAGTAATTGTGAGTACTGGTTCAGTAATCAAACTTATTTGATTAACTTGATCTTGTTCATTTGACATATTACACATTGTACTCTGCAAGCAATGTCTCTCTCACTCCAGTTTAATTTATGGATCTGCTCTCCCCTGCATACCACCACCTGTGGATTTCTCAGGCTTTAGGTCACAAGCTCATTTCCTTCCTAATCAACTCAGATGTCACATTTTCCTCTAACTGCTATTTCCAAAAACATGCTAGTAATGGACGTATGTACTTCCCATCTTTCCACATCACTTTCATGCTTCAAGAGTTGATTAAGCTACCACAGGCTGATAAATTGTTCCAAATATGAGCAGACAGAATGACAGTGAAAATGTTTTGTGATTTGTTGCTTTCTGCCACAAGGGACAAATACTTAAGAAGTTACTTATGATAAGAAGTATTGTCTGTAAAATACTGCAAACTGAAACTAAACTAAATGTGGAGATGAAGTTAAAGAACATGTTATAAATCAAACATACTTTTCCAAACATCATTTTCTGACCACTGACTGTGGAAAGGAGCTGTGCCTTTCCAAGTACTTTATGGTCAGCTTCCCACAGAGGTTATCAAGCTTGGAAGCCGCTGGCTAAGAGATTGGAAACCATACAACAAAAACAGACTTGGGCAAAGCGAAGTATTTACTGACTTATGTGTCAGAAAGAGAAGTAGTAATTTTTTTTTATGACCCAGAAAGCTCAGCTTTTCACTGAGTTGTGAAAATGTTTACAACAAACACTTTTGTACAGTAAAACTGTACAAAACTCAATGAACATCATGACTTCTTTCTAAGTAAAGAGTTATTAATTTTATTGATCTCTGAAGATTTTAAAATGTTAAAGATTTTTTCTACAACCCTCATTTTTTGAGTAATTTCTAAGTGATCATATATTTAAAGAATGTTTCTCATGTGTTTTTGTTGTTTTTGTTTTGGTGTGTGCCTTTCCTAGGATGCCCCAAGGGTCATTTCCCTTGGTTTTCCATACTTGGTGTGCTTACTTAATAACACAGTCAGAGTATAGATAGCATCTGCATACAGAGGGCAGAGCTCCTCTGCTTTTCTCTGACTTCTGGAGAATTAAACCAAATAATAGTCAGTCTACTATAATCCTGAACTTAAAAAAAGATAATTTCTGCTAAATCAGGCCCTCAAGAAATACAAAGAATAGGAAGTCTCCTATCTGCTAGGAACATGTTTTAAAAAATGAAGTTAGGTTTTTTCTTCTTGAAACCACCACAGCTTACAGTGCACTGTGAAAAGTGAAAAAAAATTAAAAATCACACTCCTCTAAATCCTCCTAAAAAACAAGAAGGGAGAGCAAAATGAGACATCATTATATTTTTTCCATACACCTTAGTGTTCTTTTATTGGTGTCATTTTCAATGTTGCATATAGACACAAACATAGATACTTCTATTCTACTACTACAAATAGATTTATATGATAGTATTAGTACACCGAAAGAAAAACCCAACCTAATGCTTTTAGTTTTTTTCAGTTTTTCTTAAGTGAATGAGATTCTTCTCTGCCGCCGCTCCTCCTCAGATGGCTGCACTCCGAAACCCAAATCCCACAGCCCTGGCTAGGCAGCAGCCACACCGAGGGGCACAGGGCAGGGCCGGGCACCAGGTGGCTAAACGGCCCTCCATGGGAGGACTCGAGCCACCCGGCGACTCAGGGGCAGCCAACCAGGTGGTACACCCTGCCTCACACCCTGCAAGGGGCTTCTTGACTGAGGGCAGTTCGCCTGACCCCAGCTGGTGTCCCTGGAGGAGAACAGGCGGCCTAGCGGCACGGTAAAGAGAGCAAAAGATAACTCTTGGGGGTTGAATAAGAGCTGCTCATTGAGGTTAGCACCTCAGGGAAACCAACCCACATGGATTTAAACNAGCCCAGACTGGCTCCGAACATGGATTTAAATAGGGGTTCAAACAGGAGGTGGAGTCGAGGAAAGGACCAATCAGGGAAGGGAAGGGGTGGGGTTTAGGGATGACTGGCATGAGTGGAAGCCTGAGGCCTCCTACTCAAGCCAATCAGGGACCGAGTAACTTGGATTGACATTGAAGGTTCTGGAAGAAGGGGAGGGGTCAGGGCACATATAAAGGAAGAGGGCGGGGGGACCTGAAGGTAGGAAAACTGTGGGATGGGATTGCAACTGTGGAGAAACCAAATGGGACAAAGGAAGAGGGGAGACTGGGGCAGTCCATTTACAAACCGATATATCAGGGAATAACTGGGGATAACAGAACTGTACAAAGAACTGAGTACAAATACATCTATAAACTTATAATACACACCACCATATCTCCCCCTTTTTTCTTTAAAAAAGAAGAAAGATGGTTAAACGTCAGCTTCGAACCACCACTCCTTCTGCATTTCCAAATTACAGGTCATCTGTAGAACTTCAGTCAGCACAAAATAAAATAATAGTTTTCTTTAACTTCAGTGGTCTTTACTGAAAGACCTAACAGCAAAACTGTCATATCTGCATTGATACAGGTAGAAGTCCTGAAAATATCTCAAAAACTGTCAGAAGCCCCATAAATAAAAAGTCTTTTTTGTTATGCACCCTTTTCACTTTCTAGACTTCTACAATACCTGTTAAACCTCTGTATATGTATTCAGGGTTTTAGGGATATCTACTACCATGTAATGATGGAAGTGTGATTGGTTTAACAGCACAAAAAAAAAAATGGAATTAATCTTGTAGAGCAAACCTACTCTGTGGTTTTTAAGTGGTCCTATTTAAATGCTTCCTTGTTCCAGATATAACTTTCAGATTTTTAGACTGGCTTCCTAGGAAATTTAGTCATCCTAAAAAGTAGCATGTGATGCACTGTCAAAATAATTTTCTCTGTTAGCTAACTCTACTCCACAAAATAGTCAACTCATCATAATGGATGAAAAGTGCCTCTTTAAATTAAAAATCCAAAACCCGAAAAAAACAGACAAGAAATCTTTTCAAAAGCGGGCCAGAAAGAACATAGAGACAGACAATAATGAGGCAAAAACAAGACTCACACATGAAATCATTGCAATTTGTTGAGGACAATGATCCTAAAAATAAGACATCCTCATCTGCAGCACGACACATTATCTATCTGTGGATTCTGAATAAGCAGTAAACAACAAGAACATTACAAAGTGCAAAAAAAACCCCAAACCAACCACCACAACAAAACCCAAAAAATTCTATTAAATCTTAGCTCAGAGACTTTGGAAAGTTTATTTTAGGGCATATGACTATAGTCCATCCCATCCCATTGCTTATAAAATGCAGCCTGCTCAACAGTACTTTATATGTAGATAAGATTAAACCAAAATTTAACTTTTGTGTAAGGAACTGTAAGGAACTGGTGACACACAAGTTTCAATTTTCCAGCTGATCTGTCCTTTTTTTTTTTTTTTTCTAGCAAGTTTTCTCATCAGAGCTCAAACAGTAACTTCTCTCAGTGAGGAAAGTGGATGATTCTACCCTGTTAAGGTGAGATCCTGTTACAGATTGTTTCCTCTGCTGTCCACATCTCCAAATAAAGCACAAAAATGGTGAAACTGAATTGAAGGCAGAAGAATAAAAGAGTTCTCAAGAATTTGTTAAAGAAAAATATCACAACTTGTTATTTTGAGCACATTCAAATGTTTGACTGAAGCATAGTCACTTAATAATTAGGCAAGCAGTGAAACAAGTTGCAGGGACCATTAGAGAAGTTAATTAATGGGCGTGGTGGAGGAGAAGGACTGACATACTGAGTTGTCACAAGTGTGGATCATTTGTGCTGCTTTCAAATCCAGTTTTGCATAACACCTTGAGGGAGGCAGGTGTGCTTTGCAGAACCACTTCTGGGTGAACCAACACAGAGAAAACAGCTCAGAGGAACTGAAGAACTGCAGGTAATAAACAGAGATCCTTTGTGAATTACTGCTGATTCACTGATTAAATATGGAATATCAGTGGTACATTCCAGCAGACCTTTTTGTGTACATATATATATCTGCACATGTTTGTAGGTATATATATGTATATATATATGTACACACATACTGTATTGCAGTAGTTCATGAAACTGTGAACAAAGGAACTTTGGGAAGCTTAATTTGTAAATTAATTTGCTAAATTAATATAGATGTTTCTCAGTGTGCTGAGGGAAAAAGCGTTGCTTTTTTAGACAATTTTAATGAAGTTCTAACCTTTTACTTTAAACATCTGTTGCCTTCATTCGCTTTCTGGAAGCAATTTTTATATTTTCAGCAAAGGATGTATTTAATGAACTTATACCAGATTATTTAAATTTGTGGTTTTAATGAGTTCTTTGAATAGGTTTCTCTAAAAAGTGAGCATGGAATTCCTTTCTCAATTGGGATGTCTGAATGTGTTGTAAGAAAGACATACATAATCACTTTACAGCAAACATGGGCTGTAGTTGCTTTAACATTCCAATGCCTTTGAGTGCTAATAAACTAAAGTAGGTGTTTCATGGGAGTGATACACCAGCACAGTAAATTGATGTTTTAATATATTATTAATATATATTCCTAATATATATTATTGATTCCTAAGAAACAGCTTTTTCTTATATATTATTAATTCCTAAGAAACAGCTTTTTCTTATGAGAAAAGGGAAAAACTTTGAATTTTATCAGAATGGGACATCAGTTTATGTCTAAATAATGAAAATACATAGACATGCCTCATACTATAGGCTTAAATTAAAAGGATGCAAAACCAGACATGATTAATAATTTATCAATACTCCTAAGAAGGAAATACATTCAAGTTCCACTGGGTTAAACTCAAGTGAAAATAATTTAACTTCACCAAATGATTTAACTTCAAAATTACTGAATGCGGTCCCTGACTATCTACTCTTTTTTTTGTTCTTTATTGCAGTATTAAGTGTTAATTCCATTCAAATAAATTGGATTAGGCATAATTCACTATTTAGCCACCAAAAAGAAAAATATGCCAAAAGTCTAAATACATTTGCAGCTGGTTCACTTCTGAACCAGCAAAGGGTTCTTTATATGATTGATTTAATGGTTTAGAAGTGACTTCATGGTTTAATGTGATTTAATTGATCTGATTTCTCTCTAATGATTTTATACATATACAAATAACAGCATTGCAGTGGAAATGCAATGTGAATGAGAGCTTTTAGAATTTTTAGTCAGCAGTATTTTGCCTTAGAATAAAATACATTTTTCCTGTGGAATAATGTAATAAAATGGGCCTAGTCTTTGAAAAACAGTCCAAGAGGTAGTCCAAGCAGGGTTTCAACGGTCTTTTTCTGAGCATAATGTTTTGTTTAAATTTTTAAGATTCCACTATGATTTCCATGGCTTTGACTTAGTTTTACATATGGCTGTTTCTAATTTTGTTCTAACCTTCTTTATGGCTTCTGACTGAAACCACTACAAAAATCCAAGAAAATCCTTCCCTATTCTTCACTCCTTCTGCCTATGGAAATGTGCTATGGCTGAGAGATTGAATCTTAAGCTAAAACCTTTGCATGACCTTGCATTATATTGTGATATAAATATTTTCTTGCATCACTCATTACTTGATAGAACTATAGTCAAAATGTGTGTTCTGAAGGCATGCTAAAACAAATGCTGTTGTTTTTCATGTTAAGTCTTTTATCTCATCTTTTAACTACTATTTAATCATTAATATTAATAAATGCCTTTGTTACCTTTAACATCTAGAATCTTTATCATTAACCAGATACACATGGAATTCACATATTTTTTTGAAACCTTGCCAGTCCTGCTTTTGGTGTGCATTGCCAAGCTTTGCAAGTGAATGATTCAAGTTTAAATATCCACACTTCAACATCAGAAACATTTTTTAATAGTTTTACTTTCATATTATTCTTTGTAAGTAAAGATGTTGAAGTAATGCTTATATTGTCAAAGTCCTCTATGATACAGATTCCATTTTCCTACCTTTCATATTGATTGTATCTTGGAAACTTCAAGATGTTTTACAATGCTGGAGAAATAAATCCTGAAAGGCAATATAAATCTTATTTCCTAAGACAGCTACCTGAACAGGATAGCAGACTTCAAGCTTTTCCACATGAATTCTGAAGAAAGAAACTGTTCCTCACCCTTTTCCACCCCTCGTCACTTCCCATTTTATAACCACCCTCTGCTTTTCAACATTCTTTGCAAGATACTGATGTTAATAGTTGTGATTCCTGCAGAAGTTTCAGTGATTTAGCAAGGAGGCAAGATCTTAAAGAGTACACTTCTTTATTCACTTGCAGATTGCTAGAGAAAAAAGTTGATTTTAACTAGAGCTCTAATCAAATACATTTCATATGCAGCACTCTCGGGAAACAAATGACCAGAAAAAGCAAAGGAACAATTACTCAACTATTTTTCCCCCACCTCCTACTCCTTTTATTGAGCCTTTGCTTCCCTATTGTGTCAGAAATGACAGTTTTTCACTTGGAGGATAACTAGCAAAAAGAGATATACTTGGAAATAATGTTTATGAAGTATATCAGTGAAACAGTTATACTAATGGTTGGATTCTAAGCTGAATGTGAATTCAAAACATTTGCAGTAGCAAATTTTGCAAGAAACCCTAACAAAGTAATATTTAATTGGTGTAACAGTCGTGAGGCTGGGAGTAAGGAATTATTTTACTTCCTTGGTAACTATTGTTTAAATAAAAGTCTGAAATGAATGCTGTTTAAGTAAAAAAGAATTCTTTCTCACTCGATAAGGAGCACTTTGTATCAATAAGCCTAAAAAAATTACCAATTTGCTCCTACAAAAGTGATCATATTTGCAATACTGAATATATTGCATCATAGGAAGAAAAGTTTATTTTACTATTTTTAAAAGATGACTACTAGATCAACCAAAAAGGTCTCTACCTTAAAATCATTTGAATTTGCCACTTAGCAGAAGTCTGTGACTATTTTATATGGTCTTTAAAGTGCTCCAAAATCCCATAAAGTTTTAACCTTTATTTTATGGGTACCTGTTAGTTTGTGTGTTATGTGTTTAAAGCCAGTGAAAAGCTTTTTCATGAATCACATGAATTTTTACTGTTCATATAAAAAAGCTTTATTATATCTTTTAGTAGCAGGATTGCTATGTGTATGAATTATACAATTGTTGGCATGCATTATCCTGAACTGTAGTTTCTGGACCAGAAAACCATGTTTAAATCACTCTGGGCATTAAAATTAAATGACTAAATGGCTTGTCTGCATCAACTGACAGGGTCATCCTACAGCAGAACACAGAGTTGTGAAATGGAATATTAGTATAACTTTAATTGTGAAGGGTCTTAAACGTTATTCAAAGTTATTCTCTTATTCAAAGGGAACTTTTTATCTCCTTTTTTTTTGTAACCTGGTAAGTGAACAAAAAGTGAGGAATTAAAATGTGGAAGGTATAACACACTCCATCAGCAACCAAAAGTTTCAGGGACATTCCAATTTTTGTGCAGAAGCTTGGTGAAAGACTTGTTAGCCACAAAAATTAATGAAGTTGCCCTTATTGAGATTACTAGCCTTTTCAGTATTCTATACTGCTCTGAAGCATTTTTCAGTTTCAAAAAATTCTAGCCTCCCCTCAGATAGTTCAAAGAAATCTCAGACATTTGTCAGACAAAAATCTGATGCCAAATAAAGGTTGCCATTTGATCAGTCCTGTCATGTTAATGCCAACGAAAGCCAATGGGTAAAGTGACAGCAGGACTCTCATTGAAAGGGAGTCAATACTGGTCTGCAAATAAGAAGCAGTTGCTTCAGAAAGCTGTAGAGTGTTTGTAAATAGTTTCATTTGGGTATTCTTCTTTCAGGCCATAATATGAAACCCTGACATTAGCTCAATTGGTTAGGGCACGGTGCTGATAATGCCAAGGATTTGATCCCTGTATGGGCCATTCACTGGAGTTGGACTCGATGATCCTTGTGGATCAACTTGCAATATTCTGTGAAATATCTTGGGTATTCCTTCATCTAAAAAGCACAAGCCAAATACAAATGCACACTAACTCACATGACAGCTGGGCAAATAGCATCAGTCAGCAACCATAAAAATGATCCAGACCAATAAAACAGAGGGGCATTGTGGGGCTGGAGAAACTGCTGTGGGGCCCATCTCCCCTCCTTCCCTTGAGGTGTCCACCCAGCCCAGGCACTTACCTTCTTACCACCCAGGGCCTCGAAGTGGCTCCGCAGCTCCTCCACAGTGACAGGGACGTGCTCCATTGGCTGAGAGCCGCCGAAGGTCTCCTCCTTGAACATGTCTGCCCTCCTGCTGTCTGATGGCACCTTCTCCAGGGTGCTGCTGTAGCTGGTCTTATCTGGCACCAGGGCTGGTAGGGCTGCTGAGTACTGAAGCATCAGGCCAGGTCTTGTAGCATCAGCAGACTCCCATCTCTGCTTGAGGAGCTCCACGGAGCCCTTCTGCAGGGGCAGGTCTGCCAGCTCCAGTGTGTCCTGCCAAGGCAACATGTACCTGGGGTCAATGGCCAGTGGCACAATCCCAGCAGAGGCCACCACAGAGTGGCTTGAGAGCCCTTGTGGGTTGCAGGACAGGCCAGGGCACAGGCTGGTGGCTGGGACAGAAGCCACTTCCCAATGGAAAGCAAGATACAGATCCAGTAAGACAGTGAAAGCGTTGAGTGTGTTCCTACAAGAGGAATATGTTAATTATAGAGTGAATTAAGTGTGGTGTCCAGACATTCTATTCTTAAGCTTGACAGCAGAATTGCTCTCCATCGTGAATGGAAAAGCAGCAAGCACACAATTAGGGAGAATTCCAAACAAAGTGGGGTTAATGAATGAGTACCTGGTAATCAGCGTGTGCTGCATGAAAGGTGTTGTGACAGGTGACTACTGGTTTCTTTTAGATTGATACAGCTGTCTGTGGTGTGGAGTGAGTCACAGCATTTTAATGCAGCCAGGAAACGGAAGGGCTACTTGCACTAGCTGTGAGAGTGCTTGGGTAGTCTGGAAACACAACCCAGGGCAGTTCTGCTAATTGCGCTGTAACTCTTCTGTCAGGTAAATTGCTAAGTGTTGACATCAAATCTTTGTGATCAGTTGACTGTGCTCTCTCAAAGGCTTATTCCTTCTTTCTTACAGTATGATTGGGAAGGAAAATTGCTATTCTGTCATTTTACACCTGTTGCTGAAATATGCTCTCCTTTTCCTGAAATCAGCTCCAAAGAGGTTTGATTTTGAGTTTTCTGCTCTGTAGCAAATGCTCAAATGTAAGTTTTCATCTCTAATTCAAAAGAAAATTTGAGTAAAAAGAATACAAATTTAAACAGTAAAGAGAGAGAAATGTTAAAAAGAACTGAGACCCAATAAATAAGTAAAATCTCAACTCATTAGTCCCTTCCTTCTTGGAAAGAGATTCTTGCCTGTGTGGAGTTGTCCTAATTCAGAAGAGTATGCTTATGCAATATCCACGTTGTCATATGTTTTGCTTCATTGCTAGTGGGTCTGTTTGTTGGTTTCAGTGCTTTTCAGGGTATGTGTTATGCAATCATTCCTTGTGAGAGCAAGGCAGCTTCTTTTACCCTTGTGTAGTGTGGAGATTAAGTTGTTTATAAAGTTGGTGATTTGCCGCACTTCCTCCACCCCAAAAGAGAGATTTTGTTGTAACATCTGCATTTGTGTCTGGAATAAATTTGGCATATTGTAGAGGTCACTTTAGGTTTTCACATTTTATTACTGGTGTCTCTGATCTTACTATTTGTTTCCCTACCTGTTCATAGTAGTTTAAACCACTGTAGGGTACTAATGGAAATTTATTTCAATTAAAATATGTGATGAATACTGAATATGTAAGATTGTAATTTATTTTAATTGTTTCCTGATCTTTGTAGTGCCTTAGCCTTTCTGAAAATGTAGGAAGAAAATAGAAGAAATTAGAAAAGCACAAATTTTGACTGACCTAAATAATTATTATAATTTCATACTTACTCTGCTGACTGTAGTTTTTAACTTTTACTGTCCATCTGTAAAATTATCTTATTTAAGTGAAGGGGAGAACTTCATAGCAAGATACTGTTGCTTTTATCAAGTATCAGGGGTTTTTTCTTTTGTGTCTGCTATTTTTGGCTCTCAGCTATCTGGCTATATTTGTCCTCTGGCCCTATTATTTCTCCCCCAAACTTACCTTGATTTATTTTCTTATAGTGACAATAGACTTATTGCATTATTCAGTTTGCTGAAATTATGGGAAAATTCCTATCTGTGAGTCTGTGACTGTCCTCTTCCTTGGAGATGCTTGGTATGGGATTGTGGTCATGTATGGGACTTGTGGCAAGGCAAAATGTTGTTATTTTCATGTTTTCAGTCCCATTGCACCTGCTCGTAACAGTCAAGTAAGAGCCCACAAAAACAAACAACATATTTTAAAGAATTATCAGTGTGATAGGATAAAGGTTTTGGCCAGGTTAAAATTCTGCAGGGAGTATTGTCTTTTCATTTTCCTTGGTTTGGAGACTCAAGTATGGTTCTGTGGCCAAAAGTGATGTGTTGAAGAGAGGAAGGTTGCAGTGTGAAAAAATTAAGCTAGCTAGTGAGCAGTCATTCTGGCAGAAATGGAAGGTGGAATTTTCATGAAGTAGCTACATAAAATGCTCTATAACTTTCAAAAGTAGGTTTTGTGAATGCCAACTATAAACTTTTTGCATTAATGTGTTTGTTTTATGAGGCCAGTGATAGTACAGAAGTCAAACACTGCAGTCAAACTATAGGCTTTTTTCTGTTTCTTCTCTGGGATCTTTTCTATCTCTCTCCTATTGATTTTCTAAGAGACCTATGGTAATTCTTCATTGCATATAAATCTGATAAATATATACTTTTCCTGAGCAAACAGCTATGGGAACACCTGTAGATTTTGTGCTTTCATGAATTGCAGATATCTAATAAATTCCATGTTTTTTTAAATTTGAAGTTGCTGGTAAATCTGTCTTTACAGTAGGATCATTGAAATGGTATTGTGTTTCTTGCACTTTAAATGAGATAAGCTCTCTATTGTTCACAGACTGTGTATTCCATTGGTAGGGGAACATATGCATGTAAGTAAAGAGTCCACGTTGAAAACTGTATGTTCTGCTGTATGTTCCTTTGTCAAAATGGCTACCTGCATTTTCGTCATATTCTTGCTATCTTAAATGTTTCTTGCATTCTCTTTCATTTTTTCACTAACAAAGAAGTAAATGGAAATTGAAAAAACAGAAAACTGATACAGTTTACTTATAGAATTATTGTGTGAATAGTGTTGCTTGTATGCCTGTGGGATTATAGCATCATGCATATTGTACTAGTGAGTCCTCTCCTAACATTAGAAAACAGTCTGTTGTCAAATAGCTGCCATTTGCCACTGCATGTTGAGGTGGATTCTCTTTGCAATTAAAACAAACATAAAACCCCAACAAAACAAACCACACAAAGAAAAAGCCTCACAGCAAAAAACCTCAAAATCTTGTGAGGACAGGATCTGAGAAGTCCTTTTCTTGATCTGCCATACTACTTCATCCAACTCTTGTCTCTGAGACTTTCCTTTCTATCCCGCTCTGATTCCAGTTAATCTGCATTCTCAGGAATCCCTGGCATGAGGCTCCTTAGGCCATTTTGGGATAGCTTATGAGGGAAAGAACAACACATTGCAGATGAAGACTTTATATCATTTGACCCAATGTTTTTCCCAAACCAATGAAGAATAACCCTCAGGATTCAGAGGAAGCTCCAGAACAAAAAGCAGCTGACCCTTTATGGCACTGCTGGGAAGGGAGGCAGGGGGGTAAAAGAGAGGACCAGTAGCTGTATGAGTTCTCCTCTAAATCTAGTCAAGAATAGAATAAAATAGTTCAGTTGGAAGAGTTCTAGAGCAATCATCTAGTCCAACTGCAATATTCACTGGCCACATTACTAAATAATCTATTTTGTGCTAAGGACTGTTTATATGTGCACATGATAGGTAGGTGCACGCTTCTGACACCATTGCTTGAAAAGCTTGCAGTTCCTTCTGCAGGTAAGCAGAGCCTCTAGTATCTGTAACATTTCTTCATTTACATTTCAGACATTTCTTAACAAAAGCACCTCAAACAAGTTTATAAAGAGCTAAAATAGTTCTTGATTACTAGAAAATATAAAGCACTTCCAAATTCCTAGTCATGTTTTGAGAAAATACATTATTTGGGGCCTTCATTTAACATGCCAACCTTTATCCTGATCCAAATATTATGCATAGCTAAATATAAAGCTTTAAGAAATGTTGCTTCAACTCTGAATTATGACAGACCTTATTCTAGCAAACCTAACAAGGTTCTGGTATTTTAAGGCAAATCACACTGAAACATTAATTCTCATACCTTACCAACAAAGTTAACACATTTTATCATTAATAAGAGAGGACTAGAAAGTGCATTATTCATATTCATGGAGTTGAGGAAAGATATGCTTATTATTTTTCCTTTTATCCCACCATTCTCATTTATTACATGAGCAGTGTCAGGCCTCACACTAAACAGTCTATTCACAATTAAAAAAAAAAAGAAGACTACCCCCCCCGGTCCCCAACAACATAAATTGCATATTTGTACTGAGCTCATCTTACCACCGTGTTCTTCTCAGTCAAGTTTTCTGGTTGTGGCTCCGCTGTATTCATTGCGTGCCTGTTTAAAGGAAGACAATTTTAAACATTCTCTTAATTCATTTGTCTCATTTGACTAACGAACATGAAGCTTGATAGACACACGTCTGATAGTAGTTGCAAGACACCAAATCTCTTACATGCTTGCGTTGCCAATGTATTATTTAGTGAGGCATGGAGGTAAAGTATGCTTTCTGCCATACCTCTGGCTGTGCTGGGTGTGCTCACCTTACACTGCTCAGCGGTGGCAAAGGCTGGAGGCAACAGCTTTTGTTTCAGTGCTCTTTGGCAGGAAACAAAGCACCTTCCTGTAAAAAATTATTGGTTCTTAAGTACTTAGGAAAGGTTTGGAGAAAAAGTATGATTAGTAAATCATAAGTCAAATGGATAAAAAGGTGCTGTGTACATCCATATGATCCAAGCCATGTAAAGATACCGCATTCCAATGCAACTGGCTTTCTTAATAATAAACATAATTCCTTTTCAATAATTTCATTGTGGACTAAAAGTACATACTATAAATCATACATGAAAAAAAGTTAGAAGGATTTTCAAAAATCTTCCACTCCCTTTCAGTCTGTTTTCATCTACTATGTTACAGGGCTGTTACTTTTTCTTTTTTTCTCCCCTCCTGCCTCAGTCCACTTCTGTCACAATTGCACATCAGCAGATGAAGACTGCAGTCAACAGGTGCTGCCTTCTGACCTTTACCTATCTCACAATTGTGGGAAAAAAAGCCAAATTCTGGGGTTTCTGGGCCACTGTCCCCATGGGCAGGCATATGCCACTCAGTACAGCCAACCTAGCCTCCCAGAACTCCTTTTCCAAGGACACCAGCCAGGAGGACGCATGCAGGAACAGAACATATTGTGTAACCTCTCCCCAAATGACTTGGTATCCTTAGGGACATATTTTTGGGTGGACTATTCAGTAGATAATAAAAATACCCAAGCATAGGCAGTACCCATTTTTCACTGTTATCTTTACTTGGCCAGCTTCAGGTTCTCTCAAATAGTCAGCTGAGCAGAAGTAAGTGTTCAGTCAGCTCTGGCGTGCCACACTTGGTTTTCTTTGATTTACACTTTTTTTTACTTTCTTCAGTCTAATATAATTTAGTATAAAATTGAAACTTTTCTGACTTTAAGGCTAAAGCTCTTTGTCCTTTCAGGCAGCTGTAGAGAGTGATAAGGTCTCCCCTGAGCCTCCTCTTCTCTAGGTTAAACAACCCCAGCTCCTTCAGCTGCTCTTCACAGGACTTGTGTTCCAGACCCCTCACCAGCCTTGTTGCCCTTCTCTGGACACGTTTGAGCATCTCAACATCTTTCTTAAATTGAGGGGCCCAGAATTGGACACAGCACTCAAGGTGTGGCCTAACCTGTGCTGAGTACAGGGGAAGAATGACTTCCCTGGTCCTGCTGGCCACACTATTCCTGATACAGGCCAGGATGCCATTGGCCTTTTTGGCCACCTGGACACTCTGGAGGCTCATGTTCAGCTGTCTGTCAATCAGCACCTCCAGGTCCCTTTCTGCCTGGCTGCTCTCCAGCCACTCTGTCCCCAGCCTGTAGCACTGCAGGGGGTTGAATATGAGGGTGATCTGGCTGTGACATCTGTCACCCCATTGATTGCCAGGGTTGATTTGGCTGATCTGGCTGGCTAGATAGGTGTCCCCTCAATGCTCCGTGTATATCCCTCCCAAAGCTGCGTGCTCGGTCAAAGAGGATGACCTCCCTGCTAGAGATGGTACCATTCATTGGTCAAGGGTATGTGGTAGCTGTGCTCCCCTGCGAGAACCTCCAAACAAGCTCAAGGTCTTGAAAATCTATGTGCAGAATCTTCTCTGTCCTGCCCTTGACAGTTATTTTTATTTCTGTGTACTTGGTATACAGAACTGCCAAATCACTGTGCAGGTTTTTCCCCTCTCTGGAGCTTGATCATGGCTAAATGAATACGAGGCAACAGGGCCTTGTTTCATGGCGTGTTTTAAACCGAAGTTTCAGAACGCTCATGGCAAATATTGCTGAGCATGAAATCTCTGTTCTGAGGCTCATCCATCTCATTGCTACACCTCCATAATTTCCACCCACGCATCCAGCTCTGCCCTTGTGAACTGGTAGAATGCTCGTATATACTTGTAAAGCTCTTATAATTTACAGTCTAACTGCTGTAACTGTAGATGAATTTATTGCATTTAGCTTTTGCTTAAGAAAATCAATTTGATCTCTTAGAATTTATTTAATTAGGATTATGTTTTAAAGTAGGAATTTACTTGATCAGTATCTGTTTTTCATCATTCCTGATAACTATTACACAGTCATTGTGAGGCTATTTGATGTACACTACAGTCCTCAAAAAGTGCCTTTTTTGGTTAATCTGTTCCTAGCAAAAGAGAAATTGGAGACAAAACCTACACAGATCTCTTTACTTCAGTAGAGTATCGTGAAAAGAAGCCAGAAGTTTGTAGCTGTAATGATGTAACTTCAATTAAAGCAACTTGGTTCTCATGGTTATGATAAAAGGTGATCCAGAGATGCATATTACCTGTCTACATGAGAGTACCATCTGTTCTACATTTGTATTCAGCTGACAGCTAATAAATGTGCTTGGGAATATATTGCAGGAGGAGGGTGCAGAAAAAAAGGGTTTAATCTTGAGTTTTAAAAAAAAACCTGGTACTTGAGTTTAAATAATGAGTTCTGAGTTCGATGATGCATTTCAGAGTAGGATTCTGGGTTTTTTTTCAACACATACAGAGCCAGTGAAATGGAAGTAAGGATTTTATAACCTCATCACTTCAGTCAGTGTTTTGGGAGCCCTTAATTGCAGCCACACGTAACTGTTATGGCTCCATCTTGGCAGAAATATATGAATTGTCACAGAAAGGAGTATCATTTTGTGAACTTGTGAACAGATCAAGCCTTGGCAACATGCATTAAATATCTGCATGAAATTCCCAGGATCATGGTATGATTCACTCGAAGTGGATAACTCTTTAGCTTGTCAGTTATTTTCAAATGGAAAAATTGCAGCTGGCTAGCTTGTTGGTAAGAATGTGTTATGAGTATGTTAATAATAATTCCATTATTATAATTCACTGAAAATAATCCTTATGTGATTTCAAGAGATGGTGGCATCCATTAAAAACACAGCTGGTGACAGTGGATGGTCACCCCTCTAACTCTACAGAGCAAAGCTCACTGGGCTTAATCACCCACCATCCATTATAGTCAAGAATATTTTGGATGCCTTAATTTTGCTTTTAACATCTTTCAGGAATGGCAGGTGAAATGCCACGTGAGATTTGTTTTGGTATGATGGATGTTTTCATTACACTGCTGTATCTATGCTAGCAAGGAGTCTCATAATGAAGGATCTTGAAACAAGAATATTGCAGTTATCTCTACCATCTTTCTGAGACTATCACAAGAAGAATTTCTGGTCAAGTTTTCCACATGAAAGACAGTACTACTAAAATACATTGCTTAAATTGTTTCTGTTCTTTTAATAGGTGTTGTTTGCCATATGCTTTCATAAGGGAAAGCAAAGGTTTCAGTGGAGCAGTTATTAATACATAAATATTTATTATTGCATTGCATTGTTATTATGACCATGTGAATATCTCCTAGAAGCTTCCTATATGGAAGCTTCAGTGTGTTACAGTCTGGCATGCTGGAAGTAGCCTCAGTAGACGTTTTTTGGCTGTATTAAACAATTTGAAAATGATTAAGTGATTTCAAATTTGATACTACGTAAGAAAAAGAGATGAGAAAGGTCCCACTTTGTTGAGGGAAGCAGCAATCAATGTGGGCAGGCCCTGAGCTGACCTAAGCAACCCACAAAAGCTTAGTTGACTACAAAGACTAAGACAGGCTAGTCCAAGGTGCATAGCATAACTTCTGAGCAATGGAGGAGTGATCTGAATGAAGTATTAGTATCAAGACAGATGTTAAAGACGAATTCAAGGAAGAAGTCAAATGCTGAAAGGCTGGAGAAGTACTTTAAGATACTTGGCTCACAGAAAAGAAGGTGCATAACCTGACTAGTATAGGGAGTATGTATGGCAAAAGGTACCTAAAACTCATGTGAAGCAAAATAATGATACAGAGACAGCACATCTGTTGTTGACTATGTTTGTGTTAGGAATGAGATTTTTGTATTTTAAAGTTGACTGATGTAAAAGGTACCTAACCTGATCCACTTTTGCTGTCACTACAGTTAGACATGGGGAAACAACTTCTGCCTTATGATAAGAAGGTAAAATCTTGGTATGGATCATTTCAGAACAGAATCTTTTGAAGTAAGATATACAAGGTTATTAATTTTTCCTCTCTTTTATACCTGATTAATCTTTTCATCTCTTCACTAGGAATTTAAGGGTTGAAAATGTGCATAGCAGTGACTAGAGCACTGTAGTAAGATGTACTTGCAATGAAGTTTTGCCAAGAGGCACAAATAGGTACATGATGTTGCTATTTCAGGTTGTAAGCACAGGCTTTACAAAACCCAACAAAATAGGGAAGTAAATGAAATGCGACACATATATAAACCTGTGCTGTCAGATGTACTTAACCATGGGACCTCATAGAATAGGATATTGCTGTAAATGTCTGCATATCTCTAAAAGTGATTGCAAAAGGTTAAGAAGAAAGACAAATGGAAGTGAGTTAAGATAGACCTTATCTTCTCTGATTGACATATTCTTGCTTATTTACCTCAAAGATCCACTAGAGCTGGGCACAGAACCCCAGGTGGAGTCTCACGAGAGTGGAGTAGAGGGCACTTCAACTTAACACAGGTTTCAGATAGATTATATCTTGTTCTCTTTTTTCCCCAACTTTTGAAATATTCATTATTTTCAACTTACAACTGCAAAGGAAGTCCAGTTACTTTGTACCAGCAGTGAATTTTCTAAATAAAATTTACTGCAAAGAGAAAGGACTATTAAAGGACTTTCTGAAAGGGAAGGTGCTAAGAATGTTCAGATAACTCACATTTGCTCTACTACTAGCTGTATCAGAAAACAACCCTTTTCCAAAGTAATAAGCTTAACAAAGATTAGCCTTACTATAGAGAGTAGAGGCAAGAATTAGGATATTTTATTCAAGGAACAGGCTTCTAGCCTCAGGATTGGCAAGCACTGACTCGGAAAACCAGCTGTTATTTAAAAGATTTAAGTATGGGGGATTGCTGACAGTTTTTAGGTTTTAAAGTAGCCTGGGACAGCTTTGGTATAGTGCCTTACTTCTTTTTCAGTCTTATGAATGTAGTTTCTGTGGTCTACTTGAAGTAGTACTGCAGGATGCCTTTACCTTCTGTCTGGATGTTCTGCAAGGAACTTCTCTGTCCTTTGTCTCCATTAGATTTGCAAGTGCACTATCAGAAGGACATGGCAGCATTTACTATCTCATGTAAATAAATTTATGCATCAAGACTGATTGCTTCTGCCATCTTCTTGTCTTTAGGCTACACTTCTCACCTTGACAGTGAAACAGATTTCATTGCTAATAGTACCAGAAATAAATTGTTTTTCTTCTGGAAGAGGTAGTGCTAATATTGTCTAAAACTCTGAAGAGAAAACAAGCATTTTTGATACTTTTTTTCAGATGTATTGCTGAGTAAGCAGGGGAAAAAAAATAAATTTCATCTTTCCAAATAGCTTTTATGAAGCATCTGAAGTAAAAAGTAGGCAAAACACAGTATTTTTTTTCCCCAGATTGTTATATTTGCATTCAGATGTATCCATGTTGTACTGTCCAGTTTTCAGTTATGTTGACAGTCAGTAGTTGTAGGAAATTAGTGAATCTGCTTAGTAAGTAGTTTTCAGGGAGTGATTATGACAAGTTCTACAGGTCAGAGTATCAAGCACCTGAATGGGGCTTTTATAAGGACAAGTTGAAGGAAAGAGAACACTTCAAATACCATTATCAATGAAGATAACAACAATATGAATAATATTTAACCTGGAGGAATTTTACTGAGCAGTAAGCATGACATCACATAACTGAACAGAAAAAGCCATGCAGTGATGAGTGAAACACATACAAACCACTAACGTGTTCTGTTGTTGCTGGTGCATTTTATTTACCTATCATTCTCTCCCCATAAAATTTCTACTTTAATGGATGCGATATAGGTAAGTGTTAAAGAGTAGTACTGGGAAACAAAATGTAAATTGTGGGGTTTTTATACCTCTTTCTTAATCTGTGTTGTGCCCAGAAACATGAGCTTACAAATCCAAAAATAAAAAGAAGAAATTAAATATTCTCAGCTTTCTTTGTTCAGCTTGGAGCCCTTTTAATGCACAAATTTCTTTTCCCAACAGACAGGAGGATTAGACCTTACAATAAGGACAAAATGGTTGAAAAGATTGTCCTTTTTATTGGCTTGCTCTGGTTGTTTAAATGTGACCATGAGAACTGTAAAATCAAGGAAATGTTTTCTTTTGTATCTATCTGAAACAAATTGTTCCTTCATTTTATTTAGATGTTGAGTGGCCACATAGCTCACACTGCAACTGCAGCTTAGGAATGTAGAAGGAAAATCTCATGTTGATTCAGTATGAATGCTTGTTATGATGATCTTTCACATAGAGGTACAATGCTTTTTATTTAAACTGTCATTTAAAAGCAGGTTGACTGTTTGTGGCTTGGAGTACTAACATGAATAAGAAATTTTAACAAGGGTTAGGTTTTTTGTTTGGTTTGTTTTCCCTACCCTTGTGAGCCCTGAACTGATGCATCTTCTTGTAGCTAAATATGTGAGCTACTAACTTTTCTTCACTTTGTCTCTATCCATGATGTTTTTTCCAAATGAAATTACAAGTTTAATGTATCCATGTGATGCCATAATGCTTCTTCCAGCAAGGTTAAATGGTAACTGGCTGTTCTCTAGAACCAGAGCAATCCCACCACCCATTAAGAGGAATGTTTCCTTGGGCACAAAGGCATCTAGTTTAATTTGCTTCATTACTGAAGCTCTCTCAGGGGAAGAGACAGGGTTTGTGGTGTGCACCTTCTAGATGGTGGTGGTGATGAGATTATTTGTTCACTGTCTTCTAGGTCTTTTCATTAAACTTGTGGAAAGATACTTAGATTGAAATGCCACTGCGTTCACTTTCTTGCCTCAGTGAGGTGTTTGGCCTTGTTTCACATTCTTCCTCATTAGATAGTTTCATGATAAGTCACAGTATTTGTTTGGCTGCCAATGCTCTAACAGAGGGCCTGTTTTCCAGTATGTGCAATAATGTAGGGTATTTTTTCTGAATGAGATTAATTTATAACTTCAGTAGCTGCTTATACTCCTTTCAATTAAGCCTAATGTGTCATTATGGTCAAGAAAGACAGTCATAATTTTTGTATTCTGCCTTTTAATTCATAGGGACAATGACTTCTTACTTCTTGACTTAAGAAGAAAAATGATTTTGTTATTACTAATCAGAACTATGACTAGTTCATTTTTGTTAGCTCACCAAAGAAATATTAATTCTGTATAATCACAAGATAATTAAGGTGCTGGGAAGGGAGGAGCATGTACTCTGTGAGCCATTATAGAGCAGCCTCCCCTGAAAGAAAAGGACAATGATAACAGGAGATAGTAGATCTAGAGTGTGGTGTGTTTAGGGTTGCCATAGAAGATATAAGAATGCTCTCTGGTCGCTGCTTACACAGAGTGAGTATTTCTTTGGGGACTGGGGGTAGAGGGAATAGTGGACCTATTCCTTCAGCAGCTTTTAGGTTCTATGCTTTTTTAATCAGGTCATTAAATCATATCCAGAGTCTCATTAATTTTCTGTAAGACCTCCCACCTCACTGACTCAGTGCAGTGACTGTATAAGCTTGAGTTAAACCTAACCTTGGTTAGGTGAGTGAAATAATTTCCAGAGGTTCACAATCTGCTTTATGGCATTTTTACTGCCAGTTCATGGTGGTTTTGCTCTCAACTGCTCTTATGCATTTGCTTTCATGGGGGAAAATGATTTTACAAGAAAGCTTTCTGCAGTGTGTTAATAACCCCAGTGAAGCCAGTGGTCCTCCCAGCATTCAAAATTCTTTAAAAATTGGAGGCTGTTGTTTAGAATGCATGGGGACATAATTTCAGACATTGACATTACCTTTAGTATTAAAAAAAAAACCCTCTTAAAAATCATCCAAGAAGCGTTTAATATCAAGATCAGGATTTTTAGTGTGCATCTGATTAATTTGTCTCAGAGCTTCTCTTCTGGCCCTTCCTGGTCTTCCCAAACCATGCAGAGCAGCAGCGGTATAGTTCTGAGGCAGCTGTGCTTTGGATGTGTCTCCTAAACCTTGTCAGCTGTGTCAGGCAGTCCCCACCACAGTGCTAATTTTATTTATTTCATCACAGAATATGCCGAGTTGGAAGGGACTCACAAGGATCATTGAGTCCAGCTGCTATTACCCTCTGTGCTCAACCCATGAGCCAATTGCTCACCCATTGCATGTGTTTATCCAGCTGGTTTGTCCAGAAGGATCCTGTGAGAGACAGTATTGAAATCTTTACTGAAATCCAAAGAGATGACATCAACTGGCTTCCCTTGATCAACTAGGTGGGTTACCTTGTCATAAAAGGAAATCAGGTTTGACAAGCAGGACTTTCCTCTCATGCAGCTGTTGGCTGTGACCAGTCGTGTGTTGTCTTTCAGGTGGTTTTCATTTGTCCTGTTAGGGGCATAGTCCAAACCAACAATCAAGGAGGTGTAGATTTTTTTAAATGAAAAATACCCTACCATCTTACCCAGAAGATATTATATGTGGAAGGCCCTTCCCCCACTTATGTACATGGGGCTGCCATTGTGTGGCAGGATCCCACTGTTGTAAGGCAGAGTACTGCTGTTTTGTTCTCCATCCCAACCCATGTCTGTTCGGTGACTGGGGCACAACTGGGCCACTCACACAGGCAGCAGCATGTCATGAGGGGAACCCCCACCTCAGCACACAGGGACGCGGCTGCTTTTGACTACAGCATTCCCCGCATGTGGATCCGGAAGGCTTTTTCTGTAAGGATTATTTGTTTGTTTTTAGTGTACACTACCTTCCAGACTGGGATAGAGACTGATGTGATATTTGACTAAGGGATTTAGTATAGATGACATGTTCTGTCTTGTAAGAGGGAAGCTATGAAGGCCCTGGCTACAGAGCCCCTCATCCCATCCCATCTGTACAGGCCCCAGCACCTCATGCTAAAGCCATTCCGTCACCAGCAACTCCCAAAATAGCCACATCTGCAAAGCTGTTCGGAAGTTGGGACTGTTGTCAGCCCAGAAGTTCTGTGCTTTTAAATGAAGAGACTTTTGAGTGGTTTAAAATTAGTTCAGTGCAACTGTAATCAAATCCATTTATATGTATGTGAATAAGTACTTTGTTTGTAAGACTTGACAGTGGTTCGGCCACTCACAGTGTGTGTGCCCAAATCCTCCAGGAGCAGAGTGTTTGATTGTAAGCTCCCTGCCCTGGAGACTGTCTCTCTAATGTTTGTAAAGAGCATGATGCAAAAGTGCTGTGAGCCTTCTTGGTGTTTCTGTGGTTTGCTATTGCTTTTATAAAAAAAAATAAAATTGTAAAATAAGACCAATGAAATGTGAAAATGCAGGACCAGTCTTTTGCAGACATTGCTATTCAACTTATTATCCATAAAGTAAACATGCCATTAGCATGTGACTGCTAAAAAATTCTGGTCGGCTTCATATGAGAGAGGTGCACAAGCAGGAAAAAAAAAAGTGCTTAGAATGTCTGTTTTCCATTCTATCGATGGACAGGTAGTGTCCCTTTTTTAAAAAAAAAACAACCTGAAAGTCTTTTCAAGAAAAAAAATTAATCTCAGTTTGAGCTCCTATATTTAGATAATTTAGTAGGAGAGAGAGACAACATAGTACAAATTTGAAGTTTGACTTTAATATGCCTTAGAGAAAAGACACTGAGGAAAAGTGGAGTTTTTAGTCAGAATGTAGGAATCGTAGGATTCAGTGTGTCAGAGCAGCATTTTTCAAAAATGCTGCTGTTATTGACATCAGTAACTGCTGTGCAGGGATAAGAAATACATTTTATACTCTGGTAGAGTTGTGCATGTCATACAGTATGCTCTGTGCACACATCCCACCACTTGTGTGCTGGACATCCTTAGCTGCAGGTTTATGTTAAACACGAGTTATAATATGCTTTTTAAAGTAAAACTTTATAAATTTTTTTTTTTTCTAAATTAGAGAAAATCTCTGAAATAAACTCCCAGAGTTGTTGAGAGACATCCTTCAGGCAACAATATTGTAGCGCGGACTTCTGACACTGTCTTTAAGCTCTACCATCAGCAGATCACTTGCAATGTCAGCAGTGTGTATGTATTCTCTGAGAGACCCAAGAATGTCAGGACTTTGAGACTTCTTGAATACTTGAAATTTAACTCTGTTAGCAAAATGCTGATCCAGTTATGTATGCAATAGTAGCATTTCTAGAATCTACTTATCTGCAGCTCTGTGCTGTTCTCCTCACTTGCTAAACCTCTAGTAGTGAAATGCAGCCTTCTTGCTAAAGAACATTCATGCTTCAGCCTGATTAACATTTTTAAAATATTCATGAAAGAGACCCAGAAATTCTGCTGACACTGTTTTTAGAAGAACTAAATGCTCTGGAGCACATATTGAATTGTACATGGCTGATGTGGTAGAAAAAAAACACCCTGGAGATGTCTTTTTTTCTGGGCTCCATGACAAATTTTACGTCCATCTGCACTTTAGTCTTGCAAGAACATAAATATCAAACTATTTTAACTTGTACCCTGCTGGAAAGTATGTACTTTATGAGAAAAATGACATTTTTTAACAGTACTGTATTCACAGGTTATGGATCTCATGTGAATAATAAACTTGAACCCTACACTGTATCTAGTATTACATTATTGAAAAACTTGTCTTGCAGGAAAGTTTTTAGATTGTCTCCTTGGTTTATGAAGAACTCATAAAAAGGAAAAAGTTCACCTTGTATATGCTTGTAAGTAGTACTTAAAAGCCACCTGAACTTAGAAATTATGGGTTTGTCTCTATGGAAATACTAATTATCTGTGTATCCACACAGAGCCTGTTGCAACTTCAGGTGAGAGTGAGGAAAACATTCTATGTACTGGTCACAATTAATCCTCCCTGCTTCTCCAATAGTCACTAGTTCTGAGGTTGTCTCTTCATCGACAAAAGAGTGTGTTACTTTGTCATATAAATACAATGCAAATGCAAAGTATTAACAAGAACTTGGTGATTACAAGTTGGACTTGATAATCTTGCAGGTCTTTTCCAACTTTAATGATTCTATGATTCTGGGAAACAGTGATGTCAAATCATCTTATCTGGCAACATAATACTAGTTGGAGAAACATCAGTAATTTTGGAAAATGCACTTTAACAAGGAGGGGAAAAAAAAAGGTGAAAAGGACAAGAAGAACTTTTAAATATGAAGAATAGAGACCAAAAAGAGAAGCTTAATTAATAGTTAAGAGACACGCAACTGTCACTGCTGTGAGATCCTATGATTTCTCTCATATGCTAGCTTTCTTGTGAACAGCAAAGAATGGGAGAGCTAAAGTAGGAAGTTGAATGCATTTTCAGTGCATCCCTTTATTGTTGTCCCCTGATTTCCCCTCAAGGTAAAACAAACAATAAATTACAGAAATGCCTCTAACAGAATTTTCCTGTCAGCATTCTAGGAGTCGTATTGGGAAATAAGTATTTCTGATTTATCTCATGTACCTCCTGTCTTAATGTATCATTAATACAGATCTCCACATTTAAGCTCTCTAATTTTTAATAAATAGAATGGGAAAGGGCTAGAAGATGCCATTAAGTTTCATGCAGGGCTTAGGGCAGCCTTAAATGCATGTATGGAATTAAATGTATTTAATCTCTCCTTATTAAGTATTTCTAATGTATTTGTCAGTCCAGTATGAATCAGTGTGATTAGATAGCATTAATAATGTCTTATAGGGTCGTTTTATTGCTATTCTTTGATTTCAGATCATCTGTATACTAAGAATGCTGCTTGGGTAGGTATTTGAAATGCTTCTCTTTTACACCTTTATTCTTTCGTGATTGTCCTTCATACCAGTGAACAAGCATTCTGATAACTTGATTATGTTTATATTAGCCCTACTTAACCCTCTTGGAACAGTTTCAGGATGAGATCTAGGACTTTACTTTGGTTGGCTTTTCCATCCACTAATTTTTTTTCTGCTTAATAGCTATTTACATAGGTTTTGAAAAATCCAGCTCTTACAAAATTAGGATTTTTATTAAAAAGACAGGATGTTGAGGCTGACTCCAGAGATAGGAAAGTGGAATCACATGACAGTAGTACCCCCGATCTTCCTGTGCTTCATATGTGCATTTTCAACTGTTGTAGAAACTGCATTTCCCGTGCAATGTCAGCATTGCCCTCAGTGTGATAGCAGTGTTCTGCTCTGCGTGATTGGCAGCATGTGTTACAGTGGCCAGGCTCCTCTCTACACTAAAGTTCTGGTTTCTGGTCGGTAGAAGGGGAAATACATTCCCGTTGTTTCATACACAGATACACCCATTGTTAGATCACCTGGGGTATATCCAGAACAGTTCTAGTTTGCTGGCAAGGAATCAGCCTAGTCACTACAGATGTGCAGGGTGATCTGGGCTGTGTCTGACCCTGGCCATTTTCTCTGGCCCTGTCCTGGAGTTGCTTCTTTACATTCTGGCTCTTCGTGCAGTTGCTTGTGCAAACCTTATTACTGTGCTTGTTCCCAGCTCATTTTTCCTTGCAGAGCAGCTGCTCTGTGCACATCTTTTGCTCTTTCTCACCCAATGCTCTTTTTTTCTACTCCTGCTTAACTCCTTCACTTTCTCTTCTGCTTAACAGAGAAGGATGTTAAGCATATTGAATGTGAAGGGACTCTGTTGGTGGAGAAATAATATCTGACATGGCTGCTTGTCACATGAGGATACAGAAGAGTACAAGTCTCAGCTTCAAAAACAGAAGTGCAATCTATTTTCTAGTTATTTCTTCTGTCTGCTTGCTTTCTGTGTATGTATGTTCTTGATAAACATCTTATCTAAATAGAACTCTGGTGTATGGCAGACACTTTACTAAACTGTTGTCATGTGGCAGCGTGAATAAAGCACATTTACAAGTGGATCTTTACCTGAAATATCAGAGTTTTCCAGGGACCCGGTTTAGATAAGAGCTGATTCTTCACATAAACTTGAAAATGCTGAAGTCTCAACTCTTATTGCTGTAGTTATGAAGGTCACCAGTGGGTACCTGACTGGAGTGGGAAGAACCTGCTGGTGAAAGTAGCCTGATTAGGGAGAAGCCTAATTCCAGCTTTTCTTATAAAGGTGTATTAGAAATAGCTTTAGGCGAGTAATTTATAAACAGTAACTCAGAAATTAAATCAATATCTAAATAAGTCTTGCTGAAATTAGCATTTACATATATGGTGTGATTATGCCGATAATGGGGGGGTGCACAAGCATGCTTTAGCTATGTAGGAATAATTGTTGCTATATTTATTTTTCCATGTGTTATTAAACTCAGAAAACATTGATCTTTTTTGCCTCTTAGCCCATGGTGACAGTGAAGATGTTCTGAACATCCATGATGTGATTCTCTCAGAGCTAACTTAGCCACCAGCACAGTGAGATTAATCTGCATGAAATGTTTTGCTGCCACAAGCATGTAGCATGCTTTAGAGGATCAATTTGTAGAATAGGAATAATGTTCATTCCCAATCACATATTGGAAGTGGCACTGTGAGAATTAACCAGTTAATGTTTCTACAATACTCTCTGGTGTTGAGAGGGATAACATTTCTGCATGTTATTGATTGGAAGGTGTGATTCCAAGCTATGACTAATGGCAAAGCACAGTTGTTATTCCCACACTGCCATTAGGGAAGAATAAATTATTTCAACATGTTCTCCACCCACAGAAATTTCTCAGTCTTTTTTAATTTGCATGGCATTTTATGAACAGCTTTTTAGGAAAATCAAGAGCATTGAGGAAAAAGAAACTTGGTGCAAAAGAATCATATTGCATTGCCAGGCACATACAATCAAAATTTCAACTTAGAAAGCAATCTAACTGTTAAGGAATTAAAAAAGAATGTAAGCATCTATTGAGGGATGCAGTACAGACCAAAATCGTTATACATAATTACCAGTGTCTGAGCCAAGCAATGTCCACCAGAAAGAAGGGCAACAGTTCAGCAGGTAGAGACAAAATATGAAAAAAGATGTAGAGGTTATTAAAGCTACCTAAGGAAAATATTCTCCAAGTTTGCATAGTTGGTTTGAACTTCAAGCTCAAATGTGATGATTTAGGGGGCACCTAATCTCTTTTCCTTATTAATATTTGTCCTTTGAATGAATATAACTTGAAAATTCACAGTAACTAAGACCTTCTCTATTAATTCCAATATCAAATTTTCATATTCTTAGAATTCAAAGGGCTTGGTAAATCTTGGAAACTGCAGCAGGAAAAGAGATTGAATGAACAAAAAGAAGAATACCTGATAATTAATGGGTGAAGACTGAGCAAAAAAAAAGAGCGTTTAAGCTTTGCAGTCACTTTTGATGCCCAGTTTTATGCCAACCCACTAGAGTTTGGAACAGTCTTGGAGATGTTCTAAAGTCTTCCAACTGTCCTCTAAATAGCAGCCTGCCAACAGAGAAGAGAGAAAGTCCAGCATTGCCCCTTGTGCTTCCTGTACTGTGGCTGGAGCTGGAGTAAGTGTGTCAGCTTTGTGTCTGCCAGAGGGACTCTGTACCAGTTCTGCAATCACATGGAAGTTCTTGGCTGGGGAAATTTGGTTTTTTTTAGTCTCTGTGTGGCCAGAGCAACATAAAGGGATCCAGACAAACTAGAGGGACTGGGCTACTTGGTCTAGTATATGTATTTGATGCATTTTGTGCTATCTTGTTTAAAAATAAATCCAGGCATGTACTGAAAGGAGCTGGTCCAACATGGCTTTATTGCCAGACCTCCAGCAGCTTGTTTAATACTGTGTAATATTTTATGAGTTACTGACAAATTAGTTGGTTGGATTTTCAGGCTAACCATATGATTGGCTTTAGAGGAATTTACCAGTTTATTTGCTGGG
>WEIV01014910.1:618408-739454 GCA_013390005.1 Calyptomena viridis | reverse complement strand
CAGGACAAGGAGGAATGGCTTGAGAGACCAGGGATAGATGGGATATTGGGAAGGAATTTGTCCCTGTGAGGGTGGTGAGGCCCTGGCACAGGTTGCCCAGAGAAGCTGTGGCTGCCCCATCCCTGGAAGTGTCCAAGGCCAGGTTGGACGGGGCTTGGAGCAACCTGGGATAGTGGAAGGTGTCCCTGCCCATGGCAGGTGGGTGTGACAAGATAGTCTTCAATGTCCCTTCCAACTCAAATTCTTCTGTGATTCTGTGAGATGAAATCAGGATAAACTACCCTCCAGGCTGGTCCCCCCTCTCTCCTGGGGGGACAGGACCTGGAGCAGCACGGCTGGAGCTTTCTGGCCACGAGGAATTAAAAAGCCATCGATTTTTGCCATTAGTGGGGGTGTGGCTGGACCAGACGCCGAAGGCAGAGCCACACACTGAATAATTCAGGGTGAGAGATGACAAAGCCCATGGCCAGGCTAGGGAAGCCTCTCGATGTCCTTCTGCTCCTGCATCCCAAGGACATGGCCTTTACTTCTATCCCAGGGTGCTGGATGTGGCCTGGGGTGAGGGACCAGCTCTTGATCTCAGGGACCTGGGGAACATGTGCTAGTCCCTGAGCCTGTCCCAATGCATGGGGAGTGAGTGCACGGGACCGCGTGGGCTTGAGGGCACCTGACCCAGTCTGCTGGCCTGTTTTATCCCCCTGGAGCAGCTGGACATTGCCTTGGTCCCTTTTGGGGCAGGGACACCCATTGTGGGGCAAATATGTCACTTGTAGGGCAGGAACACATGTAGTGGGGCAGGGGCACCCCTCACAAAGCACCATGGTGCTCCTGTCTTGTGCCCTGCCGTGGGGAGCAGTCCTCCAGGATGGCTCCAGGATGGCTCCAGGATGGCTCCCAGGCCACTTACTCCAGCATCGGCAGAGAACAGGGCACCCATGGGCACTCAGGCTAAGGGATTTCCCCCCTGGTTATGCCAAGTCCACTGTGCCAGGGCTTGGGGAAGTCGGACGGAGCACTGGGGACAGAGGATGGACTCCCGGTGCGGGAGGCGGGTGTGCCGAGTTTGCCAGGTCTCCGCTACAGCACTGGCGAGCCCCGAGGCCGCCGCCCGGTGCCGGGAGAGGGCGGCTGGAGCTGGGCAGGCGGCAGCCGAGGAGTTAACTTCCAGCCTCGCCGCGGGAGTCTGGAGCTATTAATACTCGCACGCCGGTTTAGCTGTCAGAGCGAGCGGCTGCTCTGCCGGTGAGACCAGTCCCGCGGAGCCTCCGCACCACGACCACACAACTTTCCCCCTCCCTCAGTGTGTTGGGCTTCCGACCCTGTCGCCCGCCTGCCGGACTCTGCCGGACCCTTCCAGACCCCGCTGGATCCTGCCAGATCCTGCCGGACCCCACCTGCTGCAGGGGACACTTTCCGTCACAGCGACACGGGCACAATCCACCGTCCGGCGCCACGAGCTTCCTGCGGCCTCTGAAGCACCGCAGGGCTCGGCCGGTGCCTCGTCCCACCCTGCCGGACACCTCGCCCGGGTGATGCCATCCCGGGGCCCTGCTCGCACTCCCTGAGGACCGGCACTGCCGCTGGCCGGGCTGCAGGATGGGTGCCGGGGTGGCACTGGGCATCGCCGGCCCCGGAGTGAGGGTGACAAGGGACATGGCACAGCCCGGCGCTGCCTCTGTGCCCGGTGAGCGGCCTGTCCCGGCGCTCAGTCCGGCCGTGTGACGGGCTCCCCGACACCATGGCCCCGGGAGGGCCAGCGTGACCCTCCAGCCACCGCCGGCACCGGCGAGGAAGATGCCAACACTCCTCTGGCACTGCCTGCCCCACGGTCCCCCTCGCCTGGGCACGGTAGCCACTGGAGCCCAGCGATGGATTCCTTCTGCTTCGTCTGCTTCCAGAAAGAGGAGCTGCAGCCCCTGCACCTGCACAGGTCAGTGCCACAGACCCCGGGACACCACTGGTGGGGCCAAGACATGGACCCATTGTGGGGCATGGCACGGGAGCAGGGCACAGCATCGGGCTGGGGGACTCTGCCTGGCATGGGCCACGCCAAAGTTTCCTTTGGAGCATCCTTTCCTGGCCGGAGGAGTCCGGAGCCTGGTGCTGTGCCATGCTGTGCCGGGACAGACTGGGTGCACAGCATGTGTGTGCATCTGAGTGTTTCCCTGGCAGCAGCTCTCCAGGGAACCCAGTGGACATCCCGTGCTGTGCCATGCCATGCCATGCTGGTGTGACCATGGAAGCGAGGCTGTGGGCTGTGAGCACGTGCACGGCATCCCGGAGTCATTCCAGATCCATCTCAGAGCCATTCCACTCACTCCCACCCACCTGAGCAGAGTCCCTGGTCAGCCTCTGCTCCTCCCTGGCTGGCTGGGGCTGGGAGGCCAGAGCAATTGAGGGGTCCCCAAGAAGAGCCATGAGGCTCCCCAAGGCCTGTCCCTCTCGGCAGCAGCACTGGTGCTCACCTTCCCCAAAATCTCCTCTCCCATCGGCGCTGCTGAGCGGCAGCCAAGGACAATGTGCCGGAATTAGCCAGGCAGCCGGCAGGGATGCGAGGTGTGAACACTGGCACATGTTGTGCCCAACTGCTCCTCTGTGGCACGGAGCCACTGCCAGCTCCTGTCACACGCCTCCATCCCCAGAGCAGAGCTCCTGTCTGCTCCACCCAGGAGTCCCCCAGACACTGGCTGTCCATGGTGAAGTCTAGGGGGGTTGAGGGCCATCGGCTGAGCTGTGGGTATGGGACAATCCAGGGAGTCTATCCTTCCTTCTGGTGTACAGAAAGCCATAGGATTTGTTTCGGTGTAAATTATGCAGTTTTGGAGCCTTGGTTCCCATGAGTCATTGCTCAAGTAGGAGAGACGGGGAGATCCGGGATCAAGAGGGGCCTTGGGTGTGGGTGCTGCTGGCCGTGCGGATGCACAGAATTCCCATCCCATCCAGAGCTCCCATCCCATAGCCCAGCCTGGAATTGGAGCCGACCAGCAACATTCAGCTTGTGCTGGGTCACAGGTGTCACAAGTTTGGCATTCTCAGCCGGAGGGAAGCAGCCAGGGTGGCAGTGTGGTGGCCCAGGGTCCTGCGTGGTGGCCACAGGCAGCACCCCTCCCTGCATGGGGGGAGGGCGAGGGACAGACGCCCGTGGCTTGTGTCCAGAGGCTTCTCCCCGTCCTGCCCTGCTTCAGGGTGGGCTGTGCTGGAGGGGGCTCCCCGTGCTTGAACACTCTCTTAGTTGTCACCAGCCCGTCTCTGAGCCTGTCCGCGTCCCGTGGGGACACAGCTGCCATCGCCTGCCATCTCCAGCAGTGCCCCACGGGATGGGCTCCCCTCAGGTGACAGGGAAGGTGCTGTCAGAGGGTGCTCCCTGGTCCTGCCACCTGTGCCAGGGGCAGTGTATGGGTCCCACGTGTGGGTACTGTGGCAGCGTCTGTCCCCCCGTCTCTGTCCCTCCCGTGTCTGTCCCCGCGTGTCTGTCCCCGCAGCCTCTAGATGGTGCCAGGAGAACGGGCTGCGGGCGGAGGCGGCGGCGCCGTGCGGTGCCGGATGGTGCTGGGTGCCGGGGTGCCGAGGGGTCGGCGTGCCAGGGCAGACCCCGTGGCTCTCCCCCTGCCCCAGTTCAGTTCCTTCCTCCCCCGCAAAAAAATCTGATCTTCTTCTTTTCATGAGAAACCCATTCAAAAGAACCCCCTTGTTTCCCTCCAGCCCGCTCCCTGAACAGCCATCATTAGGCTCCAGAGCCAACATCGCCAACCTCCCCGCAAGAGCGGCCGGTGCTGCAGGTGTTGACCCAGCCCGTGCCGGGGGACTGGCCCGCAGGATGCTGTGCCCCCCGCGCGGCTGTTGGGGTCCATCCCACGCTCCTCGGGAGCACGGGACGGGCCCTGGAGGGCTGGGGAGGGGGCATCGCCCCGAGGGCCGCTGGCAGGGGTTTGGCGTGTGCCCACCACGCAGCTGTGCTGCCCCACAGCTCCTGGGCTGTGTCCCTTCCCTGACCTTGGGAGCAGCCGCTGGGAATCTCACCTCGGCTGCCACCACGTGGGATGGTAGCACACGCCTGGGGGGAGCACCAAGGTGGGGAGCACCGAGCCCCCCGCCCAACGCTCCGTGAACCAGCAGCCACCACCCCCCTTGCCCCTGGAAATCCCCGTGGATGAGAGCTGTCCCCAACGACCGAGGGGTCATCCAGCGCCCAATACATGGGTGTTGTATCCCGGGCTGGCAGAGCAGGGGGTGCTCGACCCCGAGCCGGAACACGCCGGAGTCCCCCGGGACCAGCAGGTCCCCTCCGCCGGGGCTGCGGCTCCCGGCGTGCTTCACTCCCGCGTCGCCCTCCCTCCTTCCCTCCCTCTGCTCCTTCCCAGCATCCCCTCAGCATCCCCGGCAGGTTTTAGCTCGTGTCACCCGTGCGTGACAAGCTGCTGGTGGCCGTGGGACCCCTACCGTGGGGGGCTCAGCCCCTCGCCTCCGTCTCTGACCAAGCGGTGACGAAGGAACGAGCGACCTTCTCGCTGAATTTCGAGGGGATTTGGCTCGCTGGAAATATTTTGGGCTCTCCAGGTAATTTCCCGTCACCCACCCTGTCCAAGCACATCCCATGGCTCAAGCCAGATATTCCCTTTCCGAGCAGAAATCCCTGGGACACTCGTGGTCCCTTGGGGAGCCGGAGGCTCTTCACACGGTTTGGGATTATATGAGGTGATAAACATGTTTGATTCGGCTCTTTTCATCTCGTTAATCTTAATTAGTTATTAATATTCCGGGAGTGCTTTGAAGACCACGAGCTCGATGCCAACGTTCCCTGGTACTACTGGTGTTACTATTACTCAGTGTGTGTGTGACCCACGTGCTGGCAAGGGGCTGGGCTGCAGCCTGGCAGCCACAAAGGGAGCTGACAATGCCCATGGAGCCCCACAGAGTGCCTTGGAGTCCTGCTGAGCCCCATGGAGGCCTGACAAGCATCCCATAGCCCCATGGAGCCCTATGGAGCCCCACAAATCCCCACAGAGCCATGTGGACTCCCACAGAACCCCACATAGTCCTGTTGATCCCCATGGAGCCCCGTGGAGCCCTGCTGAGCCCCACAAAGCCTCACAAAGACCTGCCGAGCTCCATGGAGTCCCACGGAGTCCCACAACCTCACATAGCCCTGTAGAGTCCTACAGAGTTCCAAAGAGCCATGCTGAGCCTCACAGAGTCCCACAGAGCCCTGCAGGCCCAGCTGGTCCCTCAATGCCAGCTCAGCCTCTGTGTACCTGGGGCACAGCACAGCCCCGTCCTGCAGCACTGGGGTGCTGATCCATGTTTGGGCATGTGACACTGTCCCTGCAGCCCCCCGTGGTCCCCGGGCTGGCTCCCCAGGCACTGGCACCTCCTGCCTGACCTAGAAACAGCCCCGAGCTATAAATAGGGCCAGTGCTGAAGGAGGGCTCAGAGGAGCAGCTCAGAACACTCCAAGCAGGAGGCTGCGGGAGCTGGGATGGCATGGCAAGGACAGGCAGGGCTCACAGGGAATGGGGGACTTGGGAAGGGGTGAGGCTGGAGCCACTCTGTCCCCAGCAGCCCATGGAGTGGGGCATGCAAGGAAGACAGCTGTGGCTTTCACCAGGCTATGTCCTGCTGTTGCAGTGGCACAGGGAGCACCCCAACTCTGCCCATCTCCCAAAACCTCCCCTTTCCCAGCACCTTCACTCCCAAGACACTCTCCTGCCCCATGACACCCCTTTCCCAGCCCCACAGTAGCTTCTCTGAGTACTGTCAGCTTCCATTGAGCCCATTCTGGCTTGCTGGCCACTGTGCTCTGACATTTCTCCTCATGTCACTCTCCTCTCATCCCCCATGATGGGGATCACTCACAGTTGGAGCATCCGAGCTGTGGATGCTGGGACGGGTGGTAGGAACTGGTGAGCAGAGGGGGATTGAGGGCTCTGGCACCGTGAGCCACAGCCACCTTCCCATGGCCCAGACTCAGAGCCACTGATGCTCCATGCAGCTGCCAGGCAGGAAGAGGGTGACAGTGGCACAGCCGATCCCAGCACAAATTAAAGCAGAGTGTTGGAGTGTGATTCACCCTCTTGCTTTAAAGTCATTCATGAAAAGACTAATTGCTCTGTGTCCTCAACGGGAGCAGATCAGAGCCAGCAGTGAGTCAATGCCAATGCCTCCCTGGTCCTGCCTGGTGCTTGGAGGTCTCAGGGTCTCAAGAGGCATCAGGATGGCCCTGGTCCCAGCAGAGCAGGCACAGCTGGCATGTAGGAACAGCTCACTGTCCCCCACTGGAGCATGGGGCAGCCCCATGGACGTGGGTTGGCTCAAAGTGGCATCATGGGAGTGAAAGGACCTGGTGCCCAGCTGAGCTAAGAAAACTGTGGCCTGTGTTAAATGTCCCTGCTCAGCCTCTGAGGGGACAGAATGAAATCTGAGAAGAGGAGATGTGTCCAGGGATAGCTGGAGAAAGAGCACAGTGCCTACCCTTCACCTTCCTCCAGGAGAGCTGTCCCTGTTCCCCAGGTTGGAGGTGCCCAGCATTGCTTGCTGAATGTGTTGCCAAATTTAAGGCAGTTGAAGGGAAGCCCCTGTGATGCCTCTGCCTTGGCCAGCACTCCCTGGCTTGGTCCCAATAGTCCCACCATCCATGAGCACATGGTAGAAGCCTCGTGTTCTGCATGTATTGAGGAGCAGCACTTTGGGAGCTGCCTGTGCCATGGTGGGCGTCACCTGTGCAATGGTGGAACAGATTGCCCAGAGAAGCTGTGGATTTCCCATCCCTGGAAGTGTCAAAGGCTAGGCTTGGATGGGGTTTGGAGCAGCCTGGGATAGTGGAAGGCGTCCCTGCCTATGGCAGGGGGTGGAATGAGATAAACTTAAAGGTCCCTTCCAACCCAAACCATTCCGGGATTTTATGATTCATGGTGGGCATCACTTGCACCACAGTGGGCATCACATATGCCAAAGGAGAGGGAAGAGAATCTTGGAGGGCTCAGGGACAGCAGTGCCCGGGGAACCAGTGGGCAGTGGGATGTGGTCCTGTGCCCAGGCATTCCCACTGTGCCCCTCAGATGTTCCAAACTTGGACTATCAGGGTCCTTGGGTGGAGAAAGGGTGGGGAACGGATGTGAAGCCGACCCCTGAGGAGCACAGGTCCCACCCCTATTGTCCCCAGCACCGTGGTCTGCTTCGTGCCAAACCCGCGGTACCAGAGCTCCGCACCCGGTGGGAGGGGGCGGCTCATCCCCGACCCCCCTCTCCTGGGCTGCTCCCGCACCGAATCCCTCCGGCTACATCTGGGGCGGGGACAAGCAGTGCCTCGCATCCTGCATCCCTCATCGCACATCCCCCCGCGGGGCCGGCGGCGGAGCCCCCCCCCCTCCTCCCGCTCCTCCCGCTCCGCGCTCCCTCCCTGGGGCGGCACCTGCGCCCCGGGCGGCCCCGGCACGGCGCAGGGGTACCAGGGGAAGGGATGGAGACGGAGGGGCGTGAGTGACACCGGAGCGGAGCTGGGACCGCGGGACCGCGGGGCTGGTCCCCAGGAGGTCTCGGTGGATTTGGGAGGGTTTGAAAGGATGCGCTGAGGTGGAAGTGAGCTGGAAGAGGGAAGAGGAGAGCAGGGAGAGACGGCCTCGGGGGCAGCTCAGGCCGTGTCCCCTCGTGTCCCCTCATCATCTCCCTTCATGTCTCCTCATTGTGTCCCCTCATTGTGTTCCCTGTGTCCCCTCATCATCTCCCCATGTCTTCTTCTCTTGTTTCCCCTCATGTTCCCTCATTGCCCCTTGTGTTCCCTCATCAGCTTCCTGTCCTCCCTCCTACCTCCCCTCTTGTCCCCTGTCCTCTTGTCATCTTCCCTCATACCCTCTCATCATCTCCCCTTGTGTCCCCTCATTGTGTCTCCTCCTCGTGTCCTCTCTTGTCCCCTCATCATCTCCCCTTGTCATCTCCTCTCGTCATCTCACCTTGTCTCCTCTCGTGTCCCTTCATAGTGTTCCCTCATGTCCCCTTGTGTCCCCCCATGTCCCCTTGTGTCCCCCCATTACCTTCCCTGTCCCCCCTCTCACCAAACCTCGTGTCCCCTCGTGTCCCCTCGCTGCCGGAGCGGGTGCAGACCCGGCCTCCATCCCACACCAGCCTCTCCCCGGCTGCAGCGGGGAAGGGGGAGCGTGACCCACTTTCCTCCAGGTCCAGCCTCGCTGCCGCCGTGGCCGCGGGCGGGCGACGCCAGCCGGGAGCCCCACGGCAGCTCGGGGACCAGGAGGAGGGGCAGGGACAGGGTGGTCCGGCCTCAGCACCCCTCTGTGCCGGACTCCGCATCAGGGTGTCACCCTTGGGGAGGTGAAGCTCGGAGGTGGGTGCCCACATGCCGAGCCCCCCGACCCACCCCCCGCTGCTCAGTGTGGCCTTGAGCGCAGTGTCATCGTGCCCTGCCCGGGATGCTGCAGGAGGAGTGGGATCATCCTCCTTCATGGGACCATTCCATCACTGGGAGCTGGGGCTGGGGAGGGGGCAATGCCCGGGCTGTATGGGGCTCATAAAGGCTTTGAAGCCCCTTGGAGTGGTGTCAGGGCTGGTTTTTGTGGTGGAGGGAAGTGCCTCCGTTGCCCCTGGGAGTGAGTGGGGCTGAGGGCCAGCTGGCCCTGCCGTGGGGACCCGGGGGGTGGGTGACGGGCAGGTGCCGCTCGGGGCATTTGTCTTTGCAGATCCCAACAGTGCGGTGCTGCCAGAGCTGGCAGAAGAGTTTTGGGAGGGAGATGATGACAGGCTGATGAAACCAATCAAACAATGAAGTAATCATAAATCCCCGGTGCTGGTGGTAAAGGCAGGAGGAGCTGGAGGCTGGAGGAGCTGAGATCCTAACGAAGCCATCCCACTCAGCAGCAGAAATCCTGGAGGCCATAGCACTGAAAGGTGGCCAAGGTCCTGCCCTTGTGGCCGATGGACAGAGACAGCACATTGTGGATGAGGGCAGGGAAAATCCTGCTGGCAGCTCCAGAAGAGCAGTGCAGAGGGCTCCAAGGACGGCGGCAGGAAGAGAGAGTGGCGGCTACTGGGGAGCTGTTGGAGCAGAGAGTCCTGGCTGCTTTGTTTGAGCAAACTGCTTTGTTTGCTCTTCCCAAATTTGCCTGCGAAACCTGAATCCTGGAACTAAAGGCTGAGGAAGCTTGTCACAGGCTGGTGGCTGGAAAGGGAGATAGATCCCACAGCGGGGGACACTATGGATGGGTATGATGGGGCCTGACCCTGCCCTGCAGCTGGGACATTCCCACCGGGACAGCAGCTCCTGCTGAGTGCAGCCCACACGTGGCTGAGTGTTCATTGACTTTGCCGAGGATGGTCCTGGTGCTGAGCAGGCTGCTCTGCTCTAGGCAAGGAGCTGGTATGAGAATTGCTGGATAATTTGGAATTCAGTGCCAATTCAGTCCCAAACTGGGGACAGCGGGGAGTCCTGATTGCTGCAGGCGCTTCAGTGGAGGTTTGGTGCTGGTCTGGGTGGTGTCAGTAATGCTTGAGTGTTTCCCTGTGTTGTCCCTCCATGAAGTCAGGCAGGGGACATGGAGACATGTCCCATCCATGACCTCTTTTGGGGTGGATGCTTCTCCTGGGCTGTGAGATGCTGGCAGAGGGGCTATTCCCAAACCAGTGCCACTGGCTGATGTCCCTGTGCCATGTGTGACTGACCAGTCCTGGACACACTCGGCTTGTCCCAAGTGGCTTTGGATGGCCCTGGCGTGGCACGTGGGTGAAGGAACCCTTTCCTTTCGCATGTTTTGCTGCTTTTGGTGGGGTGGGAGGCAGTGTCTGGCCCAGATGGAGGCTGCCCAGCTACAGCAGGTACCGGTGGCTCCAAACCCCCATGAGATGACCATCCTTCTCCTGCGCCCATGGAGACGTCCTCGTTAGGAGAAGGTGCCTTTGTGAGCCCTCCCTGGGCTCCTCTGTGCCACAGCCCCCGGGAAGCACAGCTCATATCTGGTGTGTGGGTCCCAATGGCACGGAGGAGAGGAGAGGATGTCCCTGGAACGGGGTCAGGCAGGAACGGAGGCAGTGGGGGCTGGAAATGGGGCGAGGTGCTGGGAGGCAGCAGATCCCTGTGAGGCACAGCCAAAGCACCTCTGGCCTCTTACCCTGGGGACACCCCAACACTGAGGTGATGTGGGAGGTAGGGGACCAGAAGCAGGGATGACCCTAGCAGGGCCAACCCCCCTTGGACATGACTTTGCTGGCTCAGTGGGTAGTTTGGGAAAAACAGGGAAGGTATTGGAGTTTGCTGGGATGTGGAGGGAGGGAGCTCCCTCCTGATGGGTATTGTGACCTCTGGACTTAGAGGAAAGTCAGTGTTACCTGTTAATAACTAAGGGTTTGGAGATAGGGAAGGGGGAAATCAAAGCTCTGCCAAGTATCTGTGCAGGGACAGAGCAGAGTGGCCCGGTGCCTATCCCACTGCTTTGTTTCTCATTTCTCTCCTCTATAAAGAGAAGTCTGGGTCTTGCAGAGGCCCTGCCCCTGCCCCACGTGAATTTTCTATTTGTCTTCCCAATTCCTTGCCCCAGACCAGCCAACAGTTTGAGTCCCATCCCCTGGTCAGACTTCCAGCCCTGCATTCGGCTCAACCCAAACCCTTTTCCTGTAACCTCCCTCAGTAACCAGGTTGTTTTTCTGTCAGTCTCTGATGTGGCCAAAGGGATTTTTTCCCCCTTTCCCTCTTAATTTCCAAGCAGCCGCTGCTCCAGCAGCCTCCTCTGCGGGAGCCTGGGGCAGCTCTCCCGGGCGGCCTCTCTTTCTCTCAATGAGCTCTTAATGAGTTTGCAATTAGTTATCGGCAAAGCCTATGTGCCCAGGGCCGGGTGTGCAGTGGAGTGGGATGTGGAGCGGGATGCAGAGCAGGGCAAAGCCTCCCCTTCCAGGGAGTGGCATCGCAGCGGGAGTGGTTTGTTGGTGCCGGCCTCGGTACCTGGCGGGATCCTGGGCTCTGGTTATGGGATAATACCCTCCCAGGATCTGCTCTGTGGTGTTGGGGATGGAACCAGGAGGTTTGGGAAGAGAAGCAGCTGCCGACAGGAGACGAGTGGCTGCCTATAAATACCTGCCAGGGAGCAAGGAAGAAGTGGGTGGATTATCCTCCTCACTCAATGAGATAAACGGTTCTGAAGCTTAAACACAGAACAATTTTAGTCTGAATAGTAGGAGAAATGGCTCAGGATGCGGAGATGACGGCAGGAACCTCCTGTGGTGAGCGTCAGGTCCTGGTGCCACGTGGCAGCCCCTTTGCCATTCCCAGGGTCTTGAGCTGTGGGGTCCTTTGCCAGGACTCAGCTGGGATGTGCATCCTTCCTCCCTGCTTGGGAAAGCTCCTTCAGGAACACCCAAGACAGCTGAGCAGGTTTGGCTTCCTTTGGGCATGGGCTGGCGCCACTCTTCCAGTGTTTTGGGGCAGGAGAGGAGCTGATGTCCTGGGAAAAGGCCCTGTTTTGGCTCTGGCGTGACCTGATCTGGCATGCTGGTGGCACTGGCCTGGGTGGACAAGGCAGCCAAGGACACAGGACGTTGACCCCAGCCATGCCAGGCTGGTGGCATCTCTTTCCACATCAGCACCTTCATCCCCCTGCATCCCACTATTCCCCCATCCCAGCTGTCCCTGTGAGCGTGCAGAGCTGGAAATGAGCCCTCTCTCCCTCCCGCTGCCATCCTGCTTCACTGCTCACATCAAACCCAACATGTTTCCAAAAGCATTTCAATTTTTAATGAAAACTTCTGTGTTTATGCTTTCCTTGGCCTCAGCACGGTGGTATTTTGGTCACCGTTGCTGTTTGGTTTCTCCCAGGATTGGTGATGGCTCTGTGTTCCCGTTAGCCCTGTCAGAGCAGGGTGTGCTGTGCAGAGCTGGCTGCACCAGCAGCACTGCAGCAGGATCCTGGCAGGAGCCCTGGAGTAACATCCCTGCGCCGACCCACATCACCACAGGGGGACTTGGCCTGGTGGGATCCCTGTTCCTCATGGATGTTCCTCACTGATGGTTGGAAATACCTGGAAACTCCAACAGGTTGAGCCAAGGGAAAAAGCAAACAGCCATTGACTTGGAGAGCACTTCCACAAGCCATCAGTCCTTCCCTCCTCTTTCCCATCCAACCAGCAGTATTTTCCTCAAAGCCCAACTTTCCCGACTTGAATAATTGCATTTCAACACTGGTTAATTAAGAGACATTGATGAGCGTGATTGTAAATCCAAGCGTAGACGGAATTCTTCCTGCAGGATGCTGGGGGCTGTTTTCAGTCCTGCTTCCAGCGAGCTGCTGCGCTGATCCACCTCCACCTCCAGCACCCAGACGCTGAGATGGTGCTCCTCTGCCAGGAGGCCAATGAAATGCTATGGAGATGAGCTGCTTTGGAGATCTTATGAGTCAAACTGTTACATTTTTGGAACATCATGATGTTGAAGTTCCTTTTCTATTTTTTCCCCAACTTCCCAGGGAAAAAATATAAGTGAAGAAGCTGAGCTTTGCTTTGGGATGAGAGGCAGCTCAGTGAGGGGAAAGGAAAGAGGGAGAAGTTGGAGATCAGGCTCAGCTTTGTTGGGAAAGGGTTGGATGGATCCCTGTGTGTGATCCTGACCATGGGGGGCTGCAGGTGCTTCAGGAGATGATGCAGGGTGATGTAGTGTCCTGAAGATGGTGTGGTGGGTGACTCCAAGCTTGACTCTTGTTGTGGAGATGGTCAGAGTGAGGAAAAACTGTTGCTGGTTTGGTGGGAGAGAAGAATATCTGTGCTGTTGTCCATGTGCTGCTGGCTGGGCTGCCCTCCGCACTGCTTGGTGAGATCCCACCTGGAGTACTGTGTCCATCTGTGGGGTCCCCAGCATAGGAAAGATGTAGATCTGTTGGAGCAAGTCCAGAGGAGGTCACAAAGATGATTACTGGGATGGAGAACCTCTCCTGTGAGGAAAAGCTGGGAGAATTTGGATTGTACGGCCTGGCGAAGACAAGGTTCCAGGGAGACCTTAGAGACCTTTCCAGGGACTCCAGGAGAGCTGGAGAGGAACTTTGGACAAGGCCTGGAGTGACAGAACAAGGAGGAATGGCTTTTGACTGCCACAGGGCAGGGATAGATGGGATATTGGGAAGGAATTTTTAACTGTGAGGGTGGTGAGGTCCTGGCACAGGTTGCCCAGAGAAACTGTGGCTGCCCCATCCCTGGAAGTGTTCAAGGCCAGGTTGGATGGGGCTTGGAGCAACCTGGCATAGTGGAAGGTGTCCCTGTCCATGGCAGGGGGTGGAATGAGGTGATCTTTGAGGTCTCTTCCAACCCAAACCATTCTACGATTCTGTGATTCTCTGCACCAGAGTGTCTGGCACCCTGGCAGGGGAAGGACAAGTGTTGTTGGTGGTGGATTGTCAGAGGGGTGTGGCAGAGGGATTTTATGCAGAGCCATTGTGTCCCACTTTATTCCTGTGGGACAGCCCTGGTTCTCCTCCAGAGCATCACTGGCTTGTGTGAGGCTCAGCTCTGGAGGGAGTTTTGGTGTTGGAGAGGACAGGGCTGGCTCCTGAGGTCCCATTAGGGACCAGAACAGCAGTGGGGCCATCCTGTGTGGTGGCTGTGAACACATCAGAGCCAAGGAAATATGTCTGTGTCCATGTGTGTATCCACGTGTGTGTCCATGTCCCTGTCCTCTTGTCTCTGCCACGTCCCAAGTCCTTCCTTTGCCCCCAGATATCCCTCCGGGTCACAGCCACAGAAGCCACTGCACGCCCCAGCTGCAGCCCCCACAGAGGCTGAAGCATCCTCTCCAGAGCCATTGGGTTGGTGGCCCCTGGGGACACAGGGGTGGCACTCAGTGGGGGCTGCTCAGCACTGCCCTGTCAGCCCTTCGCGTGGTGCCATGACTCCAGCCCTGTGGATGTGATGGGAATGGGATGGGACAGGACAGGACGGGTCAGGGTGATGGGATGAAACAAGGTGTGGTGGCTTTGCAGCACCCACCGGAATGGTGACACGGCTCTGCCTTGCAGCGCAACCATGAGTGCGGGTTCGATTGAGCAGGAGCCGTCGCGCAAGCTGGCCTGCTGCGGGGTGCCCCTCATCACCGAGGACATGCAGTCCCTGGCCATCCGCACCCTCTCGGGCACTGACATCAGCAAGCACTACGACCTCATCCGCGAGCTCGGCAAGGGCACCTACGGCAAGGTGGACCTGGTGTCCCACAAAAGCACAGGTGAGGGGAGCGGGGGGTGCGCTGGGAGCAGTGCCGGGCATGTCCGTGAGCCCCAGGCTGACCCTCATCCACTGCCCTCTGCAGGCACCAAGATGGCCCTGAAGTTTGTCAACAAGAGCAAGACGAAGCTGAAGAACTTCCTGCGGGAGTTCAGCATCACCAACACGCTCTCCTCCAGCCCCTTCATCATCAAGGTCTTCGACGTGGTCTTCGAGACTGAGGACTGCTACGTCTTTGCTCAGGAGTATGCCCCCGGCGGGGACCTCTTCGACATCATCCCGCCACAGGTGGGACCCCCCTCCCATGGGAGCCTTTTTGAGGTGTGGGGGCTCACTATCCCTAAGGTGCTGAGCAAAGCTGCCGCAGTGCTTTGGTGCCCATATGGGAGGGGGCTGCAGGTGCAGGGACCAGGCAGCCCTGTATGGGTTGGCCCTGAACACAGGCACCTACAAGCAAGTCTGGGATTTGTCACCCATCCCCTGGGTGGCTGAGAGCCATCATCTATCCCTGGGGTTGGCCTGGACCAATCACCCATTCCCTAGGTGGTCTGAGATCCATCATCTTTACCTGGTACTGGCCTGGGACCCATTGCCTGTCCCAAGAGTGGTCAGGGACTCATAAAGCATCTCTAGGGTGGCCTGTGACTTATCACCCATCCCCTGGGTGGCCTGAGATCCATCATCTATCCATAGAGTGCCCTCAGGCCCATCACCTGTCCCTGGGGCAGTACTGGGACCCATCACTCGGCCCTAGACTGGCTTCAGATCCATCACTCTTCCCTTGGGGAAGTTGTGACTGCCCCATCCCTGGAAGTGTTCAAGGCCAGGCTGGACAAGACCTGGAGCAACCTGAGCTAGTGGAAGTTGTCCCTTCCCGTGGCAGTGGGGCGAAACTGGGTGGTCCTTAAGGTCCCTTCCAACCCAAACAATCCTGTGATTCCATGAGGAGCCTGAGACCCACCACCCATCCCTTGCGTGGTCCAGGACCCACCACCCATCTCCCTGCCTCAGAGAGCACTTGGACAAAAGCATCCGTGCTCATGTTGGATATGTAACAGATATGCGGGTCCCTGAGCTGGGTGGGACCACCCCGGGGCTCGGTGGCGGGTGGCTGACGCTGTGTCCCCACAGGTGGGGCTCCCCGAGGAGCTGGTGAAGCGCTGTGTTCAGCAGCTGGGCCTGGCCCTCGACTACATGCACAGCAAGAGCCTGGTGCACCGGGACATCAAACCGGAGAACGTCCTGCTCTTCGACCGCGACTGCCGCCGCGTCAAACTGGCCGACTTTGGCATGACCCGCAAGGTGGGCTGCCGGGTCAAGCGCATCAGCGGCACCATCCCCTACACGGCGCCCGAGGTGTGCCAGGCTGGCCGGGCCGAGGGCTTTGCCGTGGACACCAGCATCGACGTCTGGGCTTTTGGGGTGCTCATCTTCTGCGTCCTCACCGGGAACTTCCCCTGGGAGGCGGCGGTGGCGTCCGACGCCTTCTTCGAGGAGTTCGTGCGGTGGCAGAAGGGGCGGCTGGGGGGGCTGCCCTCGCAGTGGCGGCGCTTCACGGACAGCGCCCTGCGCATGTTCCAGCGCCTGCTGGCCCTCGACCCCGAGAAGCGCTGCCCTGTCAAGGAGGTTTTCTACTTCATCAAGTGCGACCTGATGGCCGAGGTGCGGTGCCGACCCTCCTACCGCTCCCGCAAACACGCCAGGGACAAGCTCCCGGCTGGCCCCCACTGCCACGAGGCCACCGGCTCCTGCACCCCCGCCCCGCTCAAGAGGACCGTCCTGACGGAAGGGAGCGGAGCGCGCAGCTCCGAGCCCAGCACGGCCACGCCGGGGACGGCGAGCAGGACAGATGGACGGCAGGACAAAGGCAAAGGGCAGATGGTCCTGGCCACAGCAATAGAGATCTGTGTCTGACGGTGCCGCAGCGGCACATAGAGGCCACACGACCTGTCCCGTCCCCCTGCCCCGGGGACTGGGATGGGGGGAGTTGCTCATGGTGGTGGCACGAGCCAGGACTAGGCTCTGGGTCTCTCAAAGCAAAAAAAGGAAAAGAAACACAAACAAAGAGGAAAAGGACAGAACTGGTTGCGCTCTGTAGCGCCGAGGATCCCAATCCCCCTGTCCCGCCTGGATGAGGCTGGTGGTGGGAGCTCGGCCACTGGGGAGGACAGGGGTGCCCACGGTCCTGCCACGGCTGTGCTGCCCCTCCAAGGCTCCCCCCAGGGTGGGGGGTACAGGGAGGTAGAGTCGGGAGGGTAGTGGGTGGGAATCCGGGGCAGGCAATGGCCACTGGCTCCCCCAGCCCATGCTCAGCCTCCGGCTGGGGAGTGGGAAGGCCGATGACCCCACACTGTGGAGGAGGCCTTTGGAGAAGTTTGGGTAGGTGGTGATTTGTCCCCTTCTCCAGTCCCTGCTCCACTGGTGGGGACAGGGAACGGATGGGGAGGTGGGCACTAGGCTGGTGATGGGGAGCCAGGGCAGCCCAGGACCTCTGGGAGCCCCAGCTGCCTCCCTGCCGTGGGAGGTGCTGGCAGCCATTGATGTAGCAAGTGTCCCTGTCTGTGTGTTATTCTGTGTCCCACCGCTGCCGCCGGCAGCCCCGGTCCCCGGTGCCCTGCCCCACATGGCCCCAGACCCCGCCAGAGGGTCGGGTCCCCCCAGCTGGGAGCTGTGCTCCGGGCTGTGGCCGGTGGCCGCAGTGCCAGCCATCCAGCAGGTTGGATACTTAGGGCCGGGCTGGCTCTGCCATGGTGGCATCTTTCTGTCCCCTCTGCAGACTGTACCCAGGGACTGGGAGAGGTGCCGGTGGCGCAGCCCCAAGCTGGCCTGCACACCCCGGGAGCAGGGGAGGGGGCTCTAAGTGACCTCCCAAGGGCCCGCCTGGCTCCCTGTGCTGTCCCCATCACCCTTCCTTACTGTCCCTTCCCTAAACCCTGCCATCCTACCCTGGGGCTGGCGGGGAGGAGGCAGCGGCGTAGATCCCCCCGGGGGTGGCTGCAGCGAGCCAGGGGTGGTGGCAGGAGTCGCTGGTGGCCCCTTAGTGACAAGGTGCCAAGCATGTGTATGGGGGTCACAACTTCCCTCTGGCTTTGGGCACCCAGCGGAGCGGGGGGCTCACCTGGGGGCACCCCAAGGCGGCAGCACCTTGGTATGGTTCGGGCTTCCCTTCCATCGGGTGGGCGCCGTGGGGACCCCCCTCCCCGTGCCCTCCGGCGCCGCAATTCCCGCACAAAGGGCTATAACGCTTTCCAGCAGCAGCAGCAGNGCCCGCCGAGCCGGGCCCGGGCGGCCTTAGACGTAGCATTGCCCCCAAGTAGAGACGCTCTAGGCACCGGTTTTTCTCCTTTTTGCCTTAGGTCCCTCGATGTCCTCGATCTTTCGTGCAATAATGTAGATAAGGGATCCCGGTCGCCCCGGGAGGGCTCGGTGGCACCTCCCGGGGTCTGTCCCCGGGGGGTGCCCGGTGTGATTTCTGTCCCCGTCGAGGTCGCTGTGTCGGTAGGTTTTCGGGTTTTTATTTCCAGTTCCCTCAGCTGTCGGGTTTCGGACCTTCTTCCCGTAGGAGAGGCTGTAGTGTCACAGACGTTACCTCAGTTTGTCACTGTTGAAAACGATTTAAAAAAAAAAACAAAAACCACAACTGAAACCATAAAAAAAGACAAATACGTAGTTATAAAAGCAACAAAAAAAATCTCAATGGCGGTGAAGATGTTTTTTATTAAATAAAATAAACGCGATGGTGCTTGTGTGGGCGGGGGGCACAGCCTGTGCCTGCCAAGGCCTTGGGGCTCACTGTCCCCCTTTGTCACCCTGTCCCCTCTGTGCCCAGGCACCGTGGCCAGCCTGGGATGGGAGGGAAGGGAAGTGGGGAGCAGCACTGTGGAGCAGGTTGGCAGCACCCATGGGTGGGGGCACCCAGCTGCCCCCAGTGCAGCCCCCTCCAAACAGCCACGGCTGCCTGATACCAAATGTATTCCAGCCACGTTTGGAGGCTAATTTCAATTTCCTGGTAATTATGCAAATGAATGTGGATTTAATTAAGGGCAGATTTCATTAAAATCTTCTCGGGGAAATGAGAACAGGGTGGGGGAGAGCAAGGAGGAGCAGGAGGTGGCAGGGAAGGAGAGATGAAGGCAGTGCCTGCCCCGGAAGATAAATGGTCGCAGGGGATGCTGAGGGGATGGATGGGATCCCTTGGGAGTGAGGGTCCCACCTGCCCCCTGCCATGTGCCCCTGTTGCAGGAGGTTCAGGGTCCCCAGCTTAGAGAGGGGGCTGTGTGGGGCACAGCTGGTGGCAGTGCCAGGGTTGGATCCCAGGATGATGCAGCTCCTTGGTGTATCCCCAGCCCAGCTCCAGGGATGGGGAACTGAGCCCTGTTCTTCCACCACTCCAGCAGCGAAGGCTCTCATTGCCTTCCCTCTTCTCAGGGCAGGGAAAGCATTGCTTTGACACGTGATTTATATTTTTCTCTTCCCCAGCTAAAAATACAGATTTGGCCACGCCAAGAGGTCTAGGAAATCAATGTCATTGTCACCAGGCACTGGCTGGCAGGACCCTCCCCTCCCCGATCCAGACAAAAAAGGGAATGCTGCCATTTGATGTCCTCGAGCTGAACGTCGTGTGGCTCCAGCAGAGCTGCCTTTAATTCAGGATGAAATGGCTAATTTTATCCCAGCAAGGTCGGGATGCTGAGCCCAGCAGCACTGGAGGGCAGGAACTGCTTGTCTCCAGGTGAAACCTTCATACACAAAAAATGTGGCCAAAGTTTGCCACCTGCTCAGCAAAGCCACCACATTGCTGCCTCCCCTTCGAGTTTGCTCCCAGATTTGGCCAAGAAGGCAGCTGGACATCCCAGGGCCATGGCCACTGACCTTGGGCAGTCCCTGGGTGAAGGATGAGCAGCACAATCACTGCTCTGGAAGGAAAATAACTCCTGGATTTGTACAGATCCTGGAGGACCGGAGGGAAGAGGCACAGGGTGGCAGGTGTGGAATGGTGTGGGTGCAGCATCCCGTAAAACCAGATCCTTCCTGAGCTGGGAAGGCTGCGAAGGCCTGGCTGTGACACTCAGTTGCTGAACCCGCCTCCGATTTCATCCACCCCTCAATTCCAGAGCTGGATTGTGCCCGGTTTTGCTCAGAGACACCAAGTGAGGCACTCCAGCCCCAGCTAAAACACTGGGGGTTGAGAATAAAAATAACTGGGAATGATCCGCTCCTTGGGAGCACAATGATCCGTACCAAGCTGGCATTGCAGAAAGCCCCACCCCAATCCCAAGCGAGCCCTTTAAAAGGTAATATTTTGCCAGTAAGATGGTGCTTCAGCTCCCTGCTGACTCAGGAGGGGCCGTGGGATGAGGAATGAGTTCCTACACATCCCAAGTGTAGGAAGTGCAGGGTCCAGGCTGTCAGGGGCTTCCCCAGCCTGGCATGGGGACACTGGGGGACACAAGCCTGGGGTGGTGAGGATCCATTAAATGAACTTCTCAGGGCTGATCTGCTTTCAAGAATTTCCAAAAATAGCAGCAGCATCAAGCTGGAATGAGCGTTGGGAGGAAATGTGACTCATGTGCCACCCGGTGCCCCAGCGGAACCGGGCGAGCGTGAGGCCAAGCAGGAATGTTGTAGGGATGGGAGCTGTGGGAGGAAGCATGAGGGCATCCCAATGCCCTTTTTGGTGGCAGCAGACTGCCCATGGAGAGGATGGAGCTCAGGCTCATCACTGGCTGCCCTTCCCTAAGGGCCTGTCTGCTATCTGCAATTCCGGCTGCTGGGGATGATGGACAGGTGTCAGTCAAAGCCTGGCAGCTGCCAGAGGTCCCAGCAGGAACTAGCTGCTGAAGCCAGACTGCAAGAACTGTCCTGAGGTAGGGAAAAATCCAGCCTGTGCCACATGGGATGGCTCAGCAGGGCCACAGCTGGTGGAAGACAGGAGAGGTGACCTTGTGTGATGATCCAGCCACCTCTGGGAAGAGGGAAAGCAGCACTGGCTGCACCTCCAGCCCCAGCACAGCACAGCACAGCTCCCAGGCACATTCCTGCCTGGTGGAAAAAGCCTTGTGAGCATCCCACAGGGAGCAAACCCTTCCAGGTGTTGCCTGCCTTTGCTCCAGCCTCAGCCAGCTGGGAGGATTTCAGCACAGGGCAGAGGAAAGCAGGAGGCTGCTGGCACCTCTGAATTGGCCGTGTGCTCCCTGCAAGGGGTTTGGACACAGTTTTTCATCCAAAGGTGTTTTTTTCCCTGTGGAAAACTCAGTCTTTTAGCTGAAAGATGGGTGGGTGTGTCGGCTTTGAGAGGAGGGGGTTGATGGCAATTTTGGGGTGCAGCAAGGTGCCCAGGCCCAGGGGAGGGGATGGGGAGCACCCCCAGCCCTGCACACCCCCCACCACCCAAAGGGGTGGGTTATAAGTTTCAGCTCACAGGCCTCCCATGTTGCCATGACAACTGCAGGATCCCAGCCTGGCAGGGATGGGAGCTCTCCATCCCAGCACTGCCTCACCCGGACATGGCTCTGGATGCCGGCACAGGCAGCACCCCAACCCCATGAAAGAGTACAAGGTGCTACTCCCACTGGAGCTGGAGCTCCCAATCCAGCCCTTTCTTCACACCCCTCCAAAATCCACAGCCTCCCAACCCCTCATCTCTCAGCCTGACAAGATCCTGAGCTAAATCCTTGCTGACATCGGTGGCACCAGGCTGGGGAGAAGTTAAGCTTCTCATCTCAGAGGCTGCTACACCTCCAGAAAAGTCGTGTTTGAAAAGCATTAATACAAGATTAATCAAGGCTTTAATAAACAGCGAATCGAGCACTAATGAAGCCCAACTTGTAAGCCATGTGTAACACCCCAGGGGCTTAAAGGCATCCAGAACATGGCTGGAACATGCTTAAAGGGCGTGTCAATCACCTTGTAGCCCTGAAGACACCACACAGGAAAGAAATTTTAGGAGAAAAGGCTGCAGATGGGCCAGGGGTGCTGTCTCACCCCTCCAAACACTTCAGAGCAAGGTGATTTACATGTGTTTCCCCCATCCCAGCCCTGGCATGAGGCAAGGCAGAGGAATTTGGGTCCCTTGTGTGTTCCCAGGGCTGGCGCATGTTCAGGAGCCACAATGAAGCAATGCCAGTTTATAAGGGATGGCCAGATCCCACCTGGAGTGCTGCTACCCCCCAGTCACGGAGCAGGGGCTGGAAGGGTAACTGGGGACCATGTGGGGTGGGCAAACACTGCAGCTGCCCTGGGATCCCTCCCCTGGGGCTACACCACCCTCCTGAACAGCTTTGCCTTGTTCCCATCAGCACTTCTCTGGCTGAAGCTTCACCACTTCATCCCTCTGCTTTGCACCTCCCCATCCTCTCTGCTCCTGGCATCCAGTAATCCCTGGCAGTGATTTAGATCCTGCCATCACCTGAGGGACTGGCGCTTCCCCAGCCTGGTTTGAGGAGCACTGCCAGGAGCCTTTCCCAAGGACCAAGGCCTAGTTCCAAAGTCCTGCTTTACTCTAGTCCTGCAGAGCTCCTGGGTCATGTCTGCCCTACAAGGCTGGCCAGGATAATCCTATGTGCCAGGACTGATTGGCTGGCTGCCCCCCAGAGTGCCCAGACAACTATTTTGGCTTCAGCTCCAAAGGGACTCCAGTATCTGGAGGCTGCCAGATGTGCTGGTTGGTAGAGTGGAGGCTGGGAATCCAAGAACAGGCTGTGGCTGTGCAAGAAGCTCAGCAGCAAATGGCACTCACGGCTGTGTCCTGATGGCTTTTGAGTGTCTCCAGGAAAAAAGACTCCACTCCCTCTGGGCAGCCTGTTCAGTGTTTGGTCACGGGCAGGAAAGAAGTTCTTCCTCATGCTTGTGGTTTAGTGCCCATGATGGTACTCGGTCAAAGGTTGGACTCAATCTTGGAGGTCTTTCTTTTCCAGCCCTAATAATTCTATGTTCAGGTGGAACTTCCTGGACATCAGTTCGTTCCTGTTGCTTCTTGTCCCATTGCTGGGTACCCTGAGCACAGCCTGGTCCTTCCTCTGACATCTCCTTGCAGATACTGATGGATATGGATGAGTTCCCCTCTCAGTGTCTTGTCTCTAAGCTGAACAGCCCCAGCTCAGCCTTTCCTCATTTGGAGATGCTCCAGTCCTCTCACCATTGTCTTTGGCAAACAGTCACACGCAGGTCAGTTGGAGCCACTTGAGGATCCCAATCAGCCGCAGCAACTTAATGATCTCACTGGAGACAAGTTTTCATCTTCAGAATCATCTCTGAAAGCTCACAAAGATCTCGGGAGGTTCTTGATGGCCAGAAAATGGTCAACATCACCCAGGTCTGCAAGTAGGAGACTCCAAGGGATCGAATCCATCCACTTATCCAGAGGAGCAGACAAGCACAGCCCCAAGGCAGGGACAAGAGCCCAGCAAAGCCCTGCCTAAGGTTTACATATCCCCACAGCTGCCTGTGGTTGGCTGGAGCAGGGAAATGCAGGATTGGACAGGGACAGGGATGGGTGGGTGAGTGGATGGATGGATGGATGCACAGACACATGGATGGATGAAGAGATTGATGGATGGGTGTGTGAATGGATGGACAGACGAATGGAGACAGATGCACAGATCCTACAGCCCCTCAGCCAGGCTCCCCAGGAGCATCTGCAGGACCAGCAGTCCCAGTTTGAACCTGTACCATGTGAAACTGTCCCGGCAGAGCTTCTGCTAGAGCAAACCAGCCCCTTTTTGGTGTGGCTGCTGTGCAATGGCTGTGTCAGGGCCAGGTGAGCCTGGAGAAGGTGCTGCCAGGCCCAGTCCCTGCATGACCCAGTTAGAGCAGTCCAGGGAGCTCCTCGTGCACAGGGCTGGTGTTCCTGCCTGAGCCATCCCGTAGCTGTTCCCAGTTTAATTACCCACGGCTGAGTCATCCCAGCCCCGCTTTATCAGCTCCCACAGCCGCAGACAAACCGCCCTTTGTGCTCCTCCAGCCCCTGCCAGTGGGGAATTGCCAAGTACCAATTAATCATCGGCTCCTGCTGCGACAGGCCTGGGAGATGGTGTCCTGGGAAGGTGGAGACCAAGGAATGGAGAAAGACCACTGCCTGCCTGATGGGATAGAACAGGGACTAGAGCCCAGGTCCTGATCCCAACCCAGGAGTATGATGGAGAGGCAAATACTTCCCCCAACAGGGACCAGCCACCACCCCTGACATCAAAGAGTCGTGGAATGGTTTGGGTTGGAAGGGACCTTAAAGATCATCTTGTTCCAACTGCCTTGCCATGGGCAGGGACACCTTCCACTATCCCAGGTTGGATAGTGAAGTGTCCATTCAGCCTGGCCTTGGATGCTTCCAGGGATGGGGCAGCCACAGCTTCTCTGCCTCACCACCCTCACAGGGAAGAATCCCTTCCCAATATCCCATCTATCCTGCCCTCTGGCAGTGGGAAGCCATTCCCCTTCGTCCTGTCTCTCCAGGCCCTTGTCCAAAGTTCCTCTTCAGTTCTCTTGGAGCCCCTTTAGGCACTGGAAGGGGCTCTAAGGTCTTCCTGAAGATCTAACAGTGGTGGCTTTTGCCCAAGGGAGGTGCCAGACAAGAGCAAGACAAATCTTTGAGAGCATGGGAAGTGTGCAGACCAAGATTTTCCAGTTTGGTGAGGATGGATGATCCAGGGACAGCTCCAGCAGGTCCATCAACTCCTCCTGCTTTCTAAGGCAGCCATGGGCCTCCAGAGAGGAATACCAGTGCCCAACTTCCAGGCAAGGCCTGTGCTGGGAGGGCAGTAAATCCTGTTGCTGTGCAGTAATTTTCAGGCTGGAAGGTCTGAGTGGTGACATGGGACATTCCCAGTGCTCAGCAGGGCTCACCTGCACAGGGCTAGAGCAGGAACTAAGGAACTACTTTTGGGGTGGAACTGTGAAAGTGCTGAGCAGCTGTTGTGTCTGCAGTGGTGGCTGGGGAGGGTCAGCAGAGACGTCACCCTGCTCTCCTGGCAGTGTCTGGGTGGGACCTGGAGCCAGAGCTGCCTGGAGAAAGGCACAGCCAGTTCGTGCCCACCAGGAATGAGCTGCTCTTGTAGCTCCCTGGCACAGCAAAGCAGCTCAGCTGCCAGTTCAGCCCCTCCACCTGCCCTGCCCAGGGGAGTGTGGTGGTCCCCCCTGCTCACCTGGCAAGATATCAGTATCCCAGAGCCACTGGAAGCAGCCAGGGAAGGAATTCTAGGCCTGGAGATTGGTAATTAGTTCACTCTGTCATTGGCACAAAGGGGCACACAGCAAGCTGGAAAGGTACATGAGTGTGGGTCTGCCTGTGCCCTCTGTAGGGAAAAGCATCCAGCACCTCCACATCCCTGAGGACACCAATCCTCCCTGAGGCAGAGCTCACCTGAAAGATACTGAGCCCTCCATGAGGAGAATAAACACAACGTGCCCACTCCTGGCAGTGCCAGGGCACAGCAATGAGCCTGCAGGGCATGGGGAGTTGCTCTGCACCCCAACACTCCCAGGTGGAGGGAGGGGATCAGGCTAGAACATGCTGGGAAAATGGGATATCAGCACCAGGCACTGTGCTCCCATTTTTCTCACGGCAGGACCCTAAGGAGTTAACACCAAATGCCACCTCCTGGATTTTATCTCTCCTCCATTGAGGCAGCTCTGACACTGGCAGCAGAACAATGCAGAAATTCTGATTAGCTCCGGTTTTCCAGCAAGAGGGGAGGCACGAGAGGGTGGGGAATTAATACTATTCTGCATAATTTTTAATCTAAATTCCATTTCTTTTCTTTTCTTTCTCCAGGAAGCAAACAATCTAGGGGGTTTTGTACTCAATTTCTTGCTTTCATAATCTAAATGAATTGTTTGCAAGTAGGAGCCAGCTGCAAAGCTGGCAATCTCGGATCAAATCTGCCTTTCTCCTAGTTCTAGCAATCATTAATTTGCTCCTCAGCCCTGATTAGCTAATCCTGGCTGCCTTGTGGCAGTTTCCAGGGAAAAACAGCGTGTGAACTGCAGCTCCCTTTGACAGGGCCAAGGCTGACAGCATTGATTTCTGGTGGGTCCATGGTGCTCCTGGTTGTCAGTTCTCCATGGAGAAGTGGGGTATTCTCTAGGAGAAAAGGCTGGCAGGGTTATTTATGGAATCCTGGCATTTTGGAAATACCAGAGGATGCTGCTCTCCCCTGCTCTGCGCAGGGTGTGTTCATTTGTTACGCTCAGACTAATTAGCCGGGCTTTAAAATAGGAATTGAAGGCACAGCAGCAGCTTCTTGCTCGGTGATATCTGGGTGCTGCCCCATTTCTGGGGTGTTGCTGGCATGCCTGGGGGACATGGCAGAGCTGTTACCTCCATTTCATGGAGGGGAAACTGAGGCACAGGTCTGTGCCTGCTGGTGGATGGAGGCTCACAGAGCTCAAGCCTCAGCAGTGGATGTCTGGAAGCATATGGGATATGGGGTATGTTTTGTGCCAGGCCCTGGTTTGTTATATGGTGAACTAACCCTCCCTGTGAAGGTGGTGAGGCCCTGGCACAGGTTGCCCAAAGAAGCTGTGGCTGCCCCATCCCTGGATATGTTCAAGGCGGGGTTCCACAGGGGTTGGATCAACCTGAGCTAGCGGAAGGTGTCCCTGCCCATGGTAGGGGCTGGAATGAGATGAGCTTTAAGGTCCTTCCAACCCAAACCATTCTGGGATTCTACGAATCAAGAGTCAAGGTCTCAACTCTTGCTCCAAAGCCAGAAGTGCCCCTGTCAAGCCTCGATGTGCTGGGGGTGTCCCTCTGGGATATCACCTCTCCAGGCTGACTGCAGGAAGTCCCCGGAGCATCCCCTCCTGCTTTCCTGGTGCAGTGACCCCACTCTGACAGGTCTGAGGGCTCAGGCGAGTGGGACATGGCTCTGGTGACCCCCGTGTCCCCACACTGGGCTGCTGCTGGCCCCGTGTGTCCTTTCCTGCATGTATCTGCAGCCCCATCCCTCAGCTCCTGTCTGCCTGTGCTTTATTCCTTTTTCAGATCAAATTCCCCGAGTGCTGGGGGTGGATCCTTTTAATTTTCATTTGTTTCAAAGCCGAACACGGCTTTACAAGCATGACAGAAATGTGCCTGGAGTGCAGGAAATGGCCTACTTAGCTGCAGGAGCAGAGCAGCCTCTGTCACGCTGACTCCAAGGACCTCGTCCTCCCCAGGGACTGGAGCAGCTGCTGCTTCCCTCACTTCTGGAGATGTTTGATCCCACCACGAAGCCCTAGGAGCCCATGCAGGCAGAGCAGTGTCAGGAAGCAGAGGTTTGGAGGGTACTTCCACATTCAAGGCCAGGGTGGATGGAGCTTGGAGCAACCTGGGATAGTGGAAAGTGTCCCTGCCCATGGCAGGGGGTGCAATGACATGAGCTTTAAGGTCCCTTCCTACTCAAACCATTCTGGGATTGTGTGATTCTGAATTCTGACACCAAAACGCGTGTGAGGTCAGGACAGGTCACTGGCCATGTCCTCCTGGCTGTGACAATTTCTTTTGGCTGTTCCAAGGTAGTTTAGAAAGAGGGAGAGGCTGTGTTAGGACTGTCACCTGCTGAGGGAACAGAAGCAGACCTCCAGCAGCTTTTGGACTTACTGAGCACTTCCATCCTTGTCTGAAGGGGAACAGATCTCAGAGATGTTTCCTTCTCCCAGTTTGTGTGAGCTGGGGAGAAGGAGGACTCACCCTCTTATGGAGGGAAAGGCTGTGCACAGAAGGGATTCACCTGCCAGCAGCACCCAGGGGTGGGGTGGGCAGGCAGCTGCACGTGGCTCTGCCTTCACACCACTGGGACAGTGCACAAGGACTGTTTGTGCAGCCTCTGCCATGTCTGGAACCAGATGCACACAGAGAATCACAGAATATCCTGAACGGGAAAGGATCCACAAGGATCATGAGTCCAACTCCTGGCCCTGCACAGGACACCCCAACAATCCCACCCTGTCCCTCAGAGCGTTGTCCAAACCCTCCTGGAGCTCTGGCAGCCTTGGGGCTGTGCCCACTGCCCTGGGGAGCCTGGTCAGTGCCCAACCACCCTCTGAGGGAAGAACCTTTTCCTGAGATACAACCTACCCCTGCCCTGATACAACTCCAGCCGTTCCCTGGGGCCCTGTCCCTGGTCACAGCGAGCAGAGATTGGAGCTGCCCCTCGTGAGGAAGCTGCAGACCCTGATGAGGTCTGACCTCAGTCTCCTTCAGGGGAACAGACTGAGAGCCTTCAGCTGCTCCTCCTATGGTTCTATTCCCCTTGACCCTTCCCCATCCTCATGTCCTTCCTTTGAACACTTGAATAGTTTTAGATCCTTCTGATATTGTGGTGCCCAGAACTGCATTGAGGACTCGAGGTGAGGCCACACCAGCACAAAGCAATCTAAGTCTTTGCCTTAGCAGGGCAGAGAGGAACATGAAGCTTCCTGGCACGAGAAAAGTCTTCCCCAAAGGAGATGAATCTGCCCAGTGAGTTCCAGGAAGACTGAGAACCTCTGTATTACCACCAGCTTCCTTGGTGAAAAGCTCCTAACTGCATTGAGGACTAGAAGGAATCACACTTGGATCAGGAGGTGCTGTAGGAGAAGAAGAGGAATCAGGGCTGTACGCCCATGGATCTGGGCAAACAGTGACAGAGCTGCTGGAGCAGAGGCAGGTGAACATTATGCTGTCCAGCTTTTAATGTTATTGAACAGCTCTATCTGGTGTACTGAACCCTCCAGGGATCCAACCTTCCCTCAGACTATTTCCATTTTATTTGCTGTGGTTTTGTCTTTGGTTCAGAGAACACAGCAGCAGCAGCAGCAAACGGAGTCTCTCCATGAAGTCTTTGAGGCCTGGGGAAGACAGAGTTCCCAGGTACCAGAGAGACAGACAGCAGTGAACACACTTTACTTCCTGAGTTTTTCCCAACCAGGGGAGCCCTCCAAACCTTGCTCCATGGACACAAGCAGACTGTCTCTGAATGCATTCCACTAGAAACAGTTCAGAAATATTTGGTTTAGGGCGCTGATCCTTCCTCCCACCACTCTCACTTATCTTACTGATGCTAGTGCCACACTTCAAACTTTGGGTTTTAATGCAAAAAAATATCAGTGCTCTTAGAGCTGGGAGTCCCCATGGCATCTCCATAGTGGCGTCCAAGGCTGCTTGGGGGCCTTGACCATTTCAGCTAACAATCCCGGGATTCAGTCTGGTGGATGCTCTCCGACATCAGTGAGCCAAAAAGGCAGCAGAGCAGCTCCTGGGCCTGGGGAGAAAAGAAGGAAAGGGTTGGGGCAGAGCTGTGAGTTCTGTGCTTGGCAAAGAACCTTTTTTTTCAGAGGCAGGTTTCTTGTGCAGAGGCTGTTCTCCAGGCTGGATTAATCCCAGCACAGAGGTTGCCGTGAGTGTCCCACAGCAGGGAAACCTCTGCTACTTGTGACCACTGTTGGATCATTTTCAGGAGTTGTGTTTTCAAACAACTGAAGAAATGCAGCAACATGCAAAGCGCTAAGTGGGAAACCTACTCCCACCCCCAGCACCTCTGCCTCTCTTTCCCAAACCTTTTTCTGGAGCGGCTATCTGGCATGGATGCTTCCAGGCTGGAGGGGCCAGGGCAGTGCCAAGGGCTCCAGGACAATCCTGCAATCCTGGCAGTGCTAGTGAGCACCACATCCCTAAAGCATTTGAGATCTGTGCTGACGCCCACCCCACACAGCCCTGTGGGCCCTCCTGCCAGCTCTGCCTCTCCTCACAGGTTTTCAGTCTCTTTTATAGACTCCAGCCCTTCTCCTGCTGCTGAGGGGTGAAAGATAATGCCACAAGTGGCTGGGAGATGTTTTCCCTTTGTTGCCCTGCTCCAGTCCCAGGTTTCAGTTGTCTGCAGGGAGGGAGATGCTGGAGCTGCCTCAGGGCTCATCACAGGCACAGTCACAGCTGCAGGGGAGGGTTAATGTTCAGCTCCAGGACATCTCAGGGCTGAGGCTGAGCATAGCACTCCCTGACCACTCTCTTACCGCTGGAGATATTCCAGTTTGGCCATGGATATCTGGAGATCAATGCAAGTTCAACAGCCCCTAACAGTGGCCATGGCTCTGTCACACTCCCAGATGTGAGTGTGCCCAGGCATGGCATCTGCAGGGTCACTGTGTGACAAGGACCTTCCAAAGTATGGATTTGTCTGCTCCTAAGGCAGATGTTTCCCACAGGGCAGGTGACAGTGCTCCAGGAATGCAATCCTTGTTTCCCTCTGTGGCTGCAGGAGTGGGCAGACAATCGCCCAGGCACAGATGTCAGCACTGAAACAGGCACATTTGGAAAGCTGATTTCTCACCCCTATTGCCTTATCCCAAATCACACAGGGAGCAAGGATGATATTCCTTTTCACTTCAATGGCTCAACTCCACCAGTAAAAGCTGCAGCTCTGCTCAGACCATGAGGATTTGAAATCCATGTTCATTTAACCCTCCTGAACTTTGCCTGATACCATGATGTTGCTCATTAGCTTTGCCCTGGAAAGCCTGGCTGGCATTGCATAAACTCATTAGCAAGAGATCAGAGGCTCAAACATCATTCCTGGGGCCATCCTTTGAGATACAGATTCCCTGGTGCACTTGCTCCTCAGATCTCACTCTGATTCCTAAATCTACCCTGGATTTGGGAGCAAAAGGCTCGCTGGAAAACAAACATGACCTGCTGATGTGCTGTTTGTACCCCCAATGAGCTGCTGTCCCAGGACTACACTCCTGGTCTAAACTCTGAGCTGCTGAGAGCAGCCACTGCTCCCACCTGCTCCAAAAGGATTAGATTCTGCATCCCAGGCACCCAGAAGCAGGGGGAAAGGCTGAGCATATTTGCTTTTTTTCTCTTCTCTAGCACAGAAAGCACTCTAAGCCTTTTCCTGATAGGCTGATTCCCTGGTGCCGGGAAGCAGAAGGGATTTTATGTCAGGCAGAGATATGTAATGTCCTTTCAAAGCAAATCAGAAGCCAGCCTGGACTTGCTGCCCTGTCACATTCCTTGGCAACAGCCTGGCACCCTGGCAGCTGGCAGCACTGGGCTGTGACAGCCCTGCAGAGCCGAGCAGGCAGAGCTCCCAGGCACTGCAGCGCCAGCGATCCTGGAGAATCCCACTGTGCCCCGGGGAAGGAGCCGGAAAACAGCAGCTCAACGACTTCGGGGAAGTTGGGGTAGTTTTGCCTGTGTTAAAAGGAGGAATACAGACTTCAAAGAGGGCTCTGTCTCTTTTAAGGCTCAGTCCTGAGAGCACTGGTACTGAAGGCAGCAGCTCTGATGTGTTGTATGGGGTTACAAGCACATCTTGCTCTCCTGTTGGTTTTTTTGGGGGAAGCAAAAGGGATCCAGAGGAAAGGCTTGGCCACTTGCTACCATTTCTCACTCTCCCTCACTCTTTTATCGGAGAATCCCAGAATGATATCATAGACAAGTAGAAAAATATCATAGAATTCTAAATGGTTTGGGTTGGAAAGGAACTTAAAGCCCATCTCAGCCCATCCCCTGCCATGGGCAGGGACATCTTCCACCAGGAGTTTACATTTCCTACTTCCAACTCCTCAGGCACTGCCTCCTGTCATTTGTTTTGTACTAAACTTTGATTACAGCCAGAATTTGGAATGTATTTATGCAGTTTATCCCCATTAGCTGCCCACATGTCTGGAGCTCAGTGTTTCCTTTCTCAGGATGAACCACTGAGAAAATAGTCAGCCAACCCATCCCTGGAATGGCTTCATTTCTCCTCTTCCATTTGGATTTGGGCTTCTGAAATAATAACCTCCAGAACTTAGGACCTGTGCCAGCTTGGTCAGAGGGCTGACTAACATTTCCTGTCACTAATTTTTGACAAATATCACAGATATTTGGAATTCTTGGGTGTGAGGGTGGTGATGCCCTGGCACAGGTTGCCCAGAGAAGCTGTGGCTGCTCCATCCTTGGAAGTGTTCAAGACCAGGTTGGATGGGGCTTGGAGCAACCTGGGATAGTGGAAGGTGTCCCTGTCCATGGCAGGGGTGGGACTGGATCATCTTTAAGGTCCCTCCCCACCCAAACTATTCTGGGATTCTATGACATTTTTCTAAGCGTTGATTTTTCACAAAAAATAATTGAATTCCTATGGAAAATATAGAATTTTTAGCAATACATCCAATATTTTGATTCAAAATTGTGTCACCACTGTAATGTGGGAGAGAGTTTGACAGGATTTTGGTCTCACCTTCCACATGTCCTGAGCTCAATCTAAGCCAAGGCTTGGGGCTGCCACGAGGCACCACCTCTGTCCCATAAAAGTTCTAATTTTCTTCTGAAATTCAACCAATATTGACAAGTTTCATTCATCAGGAGGGCACAAAGGACACATGTCTGTACCATAAACTTTTCTACTTGCCTGATTCTCATTTTGGGGATAAAGGAGATGCTCTGCAGTGTCCAGGACTGACTGCTTCTGCCAGCAGGCACTGAGGGAAAAGAGGAAAGGAAGGCAGTGTTAGTTTGCCCTGTCAGCTGCCAGGGAGTGCAGGTGACCCAGCTCTGAGGATGGTTCTGCTCTGTGCCAGCAGCTCCAGCCACAGGCATCTGTTACTGAACTTCTTTACACAGCTAAATCCTGGGTTTTACAAAGCTGTGCATCAATGGCTTTGCACTGTTAAAATATAAACCTTCAAACAGTGATGACCAGTTGCATAATGGGGGCTCTGGGGCAGTGGGAAATGCAGATAAATGTAGGTAGTTGGCTCTGTGCAAGGGTCTTTTTCTCCACCAAGATAATCTGGGTGTTTTTCACAAAACCCAGAACTTTCCGAGCTGCAGGGGCTGCCTTACTAGTCCTTATTTTGCTCTTGTTTTTCTAAAGCCACACACGAGCTGACCCTAAAATATATTCAACAGAAATCAAAAGGCACGATACAAATTTCAGAAGTGCCTTTTAAACCGACTCTGGGCACATTCAGAGCCTCAGGCTTGAAAATTCTCCAGAGGCTTTGGAAACCACGCCCTGCTCCCTGCCCCCATATCCAGGTATTGTGCTTGGCAACAGTTTTCCCTTCAGTGGTTTTCAGCAGCTCCGAGATTTTACACCCCATGTGTTCTTTTTTTTTTTATTTCTACACCTCCTTCCCCTCCAAAACTCCCCGGGATGAGCTTCCTATAGGGATAACATCGCTCCCTGCTAACAGCAATTAACACTTGGTAAGAATGTTTCATCAGAGAGAATTACATCCAGCTAAGTTCCTTAACACTTAGCTTCTGCTCTGATTGCATTACGTTGTTTAAAGTCAGGAAGGCATAAAGCCTCGCCTAAACTGTGTTTTTCTTCTGCCGCAGCTCAGTTTTGGGGGTGTTTTAGCCAAAACCTGCCTCCTGAGCTCAGTACAATGTTGACCAGGTGAGCTCCTAAGTCCGTGCACAACATATTTAGGTCCTAACAATCTTTCAGGCATCTGACAGTACTTTTTAAATGCTTAAAATCATAAAGGAGTAATCACTATGGCATTAGGATCACCTATCAATGCAGCTAAATCTGGTTCGTCATGCATAAAAAGCAGAGCATGCCTTCCTTCCAGGAGCTTTGAATCTGCTGTTGTAAATTCTTCCCTCTGCCACCCTGCAGCCAGGAAATGTGGCTGTGAAAACAAATTATGACAGGGAAAATTCAAATGCTCCAAACTGAGATATCCAGGCAGCCGGATGCTGACAGAACCAGAAAGGTAAGTCTCACATCATTTTTCCTTGTCTGTAGGTAGGATTGTGTCACTTCCTTCTCCAGGTTCTCCTCAGGTCCCCACTGCTCCCAGGCTGTGCTTCAGCTTCCCCTCACCTCTTCCAAACACTTCACAATGCCCTTGGCACATTCCCAGATTCCTCCTCTGGCTCCAGTCTTGGCAGCCTGTCAAATTCAGGCTGCTTTTGTGCCCACACCTGCATCAGTTTTGTCCCTTTCTCTGTTCTCCCTGCCCTTTGGTGCAGAAATAGTACCTTCCTGGATGGCCAGAGAGCAGCCAGAGTGGGTCCTCCTGCTGCTGGACAATCCTGACACATTTAAGAGGGTCGGGGTGTGACTTCAAATCCACCAGGAACTGTCTCTGCCTTCAAATTCCCCAGGCACTGAGCGTCTCTCCAGCACTGCCAGAGCTGGCTTAGGAAAGCTTTAATAGGCTCAGAACTGGGAGCAGTTCCACTGGCAAAGCCCACATTGTTCCTCCCAACACCTGATTCCTCCTTCTTATCGCAGCCCATCTCTGACATCACATCCCAGGCTTCCATACAGATGGCAACGTTCCTCCCCCTGGCACAAAGAGATGTGGCTCAGCTGTGAATCAAGTCTCAGGGCTGTAAAATAATCCCTCTACCGTGGTGCTTCAGCAGAGCAGCTGAAATTCAGGCCAGAACCTGGGCAGGTATCGGAATCCTGGGCCGTGGGAAATGAATACCCAGTGATTTACAGGGTACAGAAAGGGCTGATGGAGTGGTAAGTGTAATTAACCTCAGGAGTTACTCAAATTGAAGATGTCTTGGCATGAAGTGTCCTTATGAGGCACTAGTGAAGTCAGGCTGGGTTTTCAAATATACTGGCAAAGCTGATTTTAAACAATGGCTTGTGAGACAAGGCTGGGAGTTCCTGTTGGCTGAAGCTGATCCACCTGAGGATCAGAGCTTTCTCTCCTCTCATCCTTGGACACGCTTTCCTGCCCCTCCTTCCACAGGCATCTTGGATCATGAAGGCAAAGGTGGGGTTTTTTTTTTAGAGCTGGTTTGAAACGTCTGAGTGATCACTGATTCTGGCACTGGGGTGTGAGGCGGAGTGTCTCCTGACAGCCATAACTTGTGCACATGTGTTCTGCAGTTCAGCAAGGAAGCTCATCCTTTGTAGAGAGCAGGATGAGGGATGAAGGCACAGTGGGATTTGGCACCTTTCCCTGCCCACTTCCTTCTCAGCCCCTGGGTTCCCTGAGAAGCCATGGGAGGTGTCTCTGGGGGTCCTGCCTTGAGACTGGTTGAAAATAAGTCAAGCCAACAGGACAGGAAAGTGCTGGGCTGCAGCTGGTCCTGTTAAGCAGCACCCATGAGTCTGATGATAAAAAACCTGAGGAAAACAGAGAAGTGGGGGATCTTGTACTGGCCAGAACCACTCCAATCTCTGGGGTTCCCAACAGCTCACCTTTTTCCCTGTAAACCAGGAAAAGAGAAGGAGAAAACTCAGCAGAAAGGTCTTGAGGAAGTTGCTTTGTCTCCCCTTTGTGCTGTGCCTTGCAGGGTGGAAGGCTTGGGATGTGCCTCCCAAGGGTGTGATTTTAAATGAATGGAAGCAAAGCCTGTATTTTTCCATTAACATAAAAACATTCTTGAAAAGTTACTGCTGGAATTTGTTCCAAATGTTCTTCCCAGGTGTGGCCCTGTAACATTTCACCAAAGTATGAGAACAAATGCGGATGTTCAGCTTTGATCCCCTTGATATCTGCAAACTCCATTATCTCTGAGTTCTTTATCCCTGTCCCACTGACAGAATAATCTGGAAGTGCTTCAGAGGGTCCAGCCAAATTCAGGACAGTGTTAACAGTGTGGCTCCTGGCCTGTTCCTCACGGAATGTGTCAGGAAACACTCTCTTGGCTTCCTCTGCCAGAGGAACCATGTGCCCAAGCTCCACATCCCACTGCCAAACACCACCCCCTGTGCAGGGAAACCTTCCCTCTGGGGAACAGAGGGTTAATTGCCCTGCTAATCACTCCGTTGCACTAATCGGTCCCTGCAGAGGGGTTCTGTTTGTATTTCCAGCCTTATACATCCTCTACCCAGCATTTCTGGTGATTTAAGAGGCTAATTTTTGATTTTGCTCGCTGGCATTTATTTTAAGTATTTTTTTTCCACAGCAAACATAAAATCTTCTAAGATATTTCTCCTAGGAATTTTATTGATTCAGCAGGTCTATTCCCAATGTGAATCCTTATTTCAGAGAATTCCCTGTATTCATGGAACCATGCTGCCAAGCCTCAGACACTACAAGTCCTTACCAAACAACACAATTCAGTACTCAAGGTCCTCAGCAGAGGACACACGACTTTGAAACTGTGGAACACTGAGGTATTGGGTCCCTCACAACGAGAAAGACATTGAGGGGCTGGAGCGTGTCCAGAGCAAGGAATGGAGCTGGGGAAGGGTCTGGAGCCCCAGGAGCCCCTGAGGGAGCCAGGGGGGCTCAGCCTGGAGAAAAGGAGGCTCAGGGGGGACCTTCTTGCTCTCTCCAACTCCCTGACAGGAGGGTGGAGCCAAGTGGGGGTCAGGCTCTGCTCCCAGGGATCAAGGGACAGGACAAGAGGACACAGCCTCAAGCTGTGCCAGGGGCGATTTAGGTTGTATATTGGGAAAACTTCCTCATGGAATGGGTCATCAGGCTCTGGCACAGTCTGCCCACAGTCCTCATCCCTGGAGGTGTTAAAAAAATAATGTGGGTGTGGCACTTGGGGACGTGGTTTAATGGTGAATGTAGTGATGCCGGGTTGATGATGGGACTTGTTCTTAAAGGTCTTTTCCAACCTTAAACTTAGTAACACATTAACAAGACAACTGTGAAGAAGGGGTTGCCTTTGAGTGGCACCTGCCCTCATCAGAACTGGCATTACAGAGAAGGAGGTGCCTTCCCTCAGATCAGGAGCTCTGTCCTAGGGGTGGGGCAGGGCCATGTCCTCACTTACCTGTCCAGCACGGAGCCAAAGCAGGTGACAGCATTGTCCCACTGCACTGCCAGCACCAGGCACAAACCATCCTTTAGCAGGGAGCACTGCAAGACAGGGAAGAATAGAGCTTTGGAGTTGCTCTTCACTTAAATAAGTCTAATTTTAGCTGATGAACCACTGACAGCACCAATAACCACTCATGTGCTGTGGGAGGGGCTGGAGCCACAGAGCAACAGACTCTTCCAAATTCAGAGGATCAGGTTCTTCCACTCCCACTGTTATTCCTGCTCCCCTCTCTCAGAGTGGAAATCAGTAGATTTCTTGGGTGTGTTAATCACTCACTACCTCTGCTGGAAGCAAGAATAGGGAGATAAAGGTAAATCTTGAGATATTGTAGCAGAAACACTTCTTACTTGAAGCAGCCCATCTCCCTTCCAGCAAGGGAAAGCAAATGCTGTAATGTTCACCTTTAGCTCAGCAGTGCCAGATCCTTCTGGAAACATGCCAGCTCTGCCCAGAGTCATTAATCTCTGACAGGAGGAAGGAGGGATGGCTCTGCTCCCCACCACTGATTTGATTTGTCCTTCCTAGAGAGCTGCACATTCCATGTGCAGAGGGACGGATCCTCGGGGGACACTCTGGAGAAGGAAGCAGTGCTTACACTAATTGGCTGCTAGATGTAATTGCTGTTCCATACTCTACTTCAAAGGGAGCCTGTCAGTTTAAAAAATCACAACCTGAAAAGATCTTACCTGCTTTTATTACACATAACACCTAAGACTTAAAACTGAAAGGCTGGAAGCACAAATGTGTTTTGCAGAGGGACTGCTGTGGTCTGACAGGCCTTGGGTGGTTGTTGATTTGCTACTGCCCCTGTAAGTACTCTCTCCCCTTCCACATTCCACCTTCCTGCTTTGCCCTGGCAAGGTTGCTGACATGGTGGGTTTCTCCTACACCAAGAGAAAAACAGTCCAGGCCAGATGTTCTGCTGCTGTGAAGCAATGTCTGCTCAGCACAGCAGCACGGCCCATGTTCAAGCCCCCTGAGCACTTGCCCAAACCACATTAATGGAGAATTCCAGAATCCTGGGATGGTTTGGGTTGGAAGGAACCTCAAAGCTCATCTCGTTCCACCCCGTGCCATGGGCAGGGACACCTTCCACTATTCCAGGTTGCTCCAAGCCCCATCCAAGCTGGCCTTGGACACTTCCAGGGATGGGGCAGCCACAGCTTCTCTGGGCAACCTGTGCCAGGGCCTCCTCACCCTCCCAGGGAAGAATTCTTTCCAATATCTCATCTAACCCTGCCCTCTGGCAGTAGGAAGTCCCTCCAGGCCCTTGTAAAAGGTCTCTCTCCATCTTTTCGGGCAGTGGAAGGCCACAGTTAGGTCATCCTGGAGACCTCTTTTCCAAGCTGAACAATCCCAATTCTCTCAGCCTTCCCTCACAGCAGAGCTGCTCCATCCCTCTGATCAGCTTTTTGGCCTCCTCTGGACTTGCTCCAACAGCTCCATGTCCTTCCAGTGCTGGGGACCCCAGAGCTGGAGGCAGCTCTGCAGGTGGGAAATCCCTGCCTAGGACTGCAGGGCACAGTCCAAGAAGTGAAAGGGTTGTTTAGCATTGCAGAAGAGGATTAATGGGGTGTGATTAGAGAAGGGGAAATAGAAACTTATTTATATGGAGAAACAAGACAAGAGACAGCAGTAGAACATACATAATATGATGAGTGAATGGAATAGAATGTTCAATAAATAAATAACGGATGGGCCATTCCCACTGCGGATACACTCACATGGAATGATATTGAGGTTGGAGTCAGTGAGCCAGGAGGGATACAAGAACACCAGGAAGGGCCACTGCCCATGTTACTCACCAGGGGTGTCAGAGCTCAGAGGCAGTGCTGGAACACTGTGGCCAGAGCCTGTGTGCTCAGGGCAAACAGCCAGCTCAGCACAGCAGGGCATGAAAAGCCTCTTCGTTTGTGCCAAGGAAGCCAAGCCCAGCTCCAGCTGTTCCATACCTTTGCTGCCACACTGCCTTTGGCCCTGCTGAGTGTCTGGGAGACGCGGAGAGCCTGCGGCGTGTCCAGCACGGTGAGACGAGCTCCAGCCACGGTGAAACCTCTGCCAAGGAGCTCATCCAGCAGCTCCACATAAGATGGGGGCTCCGAGCCCCGGAGGATTATCCTGGGCAACACCAGGCAAGTGGTTTGGCAGAGGGTATCCAGCAGTGGCCGACCTGATGGGAGAAGATCAAAACGCTTATTTGGTATTTCCCCCCCTCTGAGTGATTCTTCCCTGCCATGGACATTGGAGTGTCAGGTGGGAGGCACTCGGGTGTTGTGGTGTGGTTTGGGATGTTCATCCCGAGCTGCTGGACTGCTGCTGCCGTTGTGTCCCTATCTGGAGATCACAAGACAGCAGTACTGACCCCATTTCAGGAGTCAGACAAGGACAACTGCTGCTTTGCTACAGGAGATACTATTCCATTTTTTCCAAGCAAAGAAATCTGTTAATCCAGCTGCTTTTATAATCCCTAATGTAATTCTGCTCAGCATACGTAAGACTTAATGTATTTCATATTTTCCTCATGATAAATCTGTCTGTCCATTAGGCAGCAGCTTTGTGATAATTATTTGCTGGAAGGAGGTTTTTCCTTGTGTGCAAGAGCTTCCTCTAGTGTTCAAGATGAGCCCAGAACGTGAATGATGTGTCTGCCTTGCTGGAGGCACTTACTATATCCTGCCTGACAGTTCAGGGATCACGTGGACTTGCTTTTCCAGGACAGTAACTCTTTGAAATACATTTTCTGAGACATAAACACATCAGGGCTGTACACTGGCTTCCTTTTTACTCTGTTTAGACATCTTCAAAGCAGAGATCCTCGTGCAGCAGGAAATTAGGGGCTCATATTTTGAGATTAGCTCCCAACATTGAGCTATGCAAAGCCTGCAGAATATCTGTGCTCTCTCCACAACAAGCTTATTTTATTTTTATTTTATGTAATCTCTTCTAAAAATCAACTGCTTCAGTCACAGGAGGCCTGGTCCTTTCCCATCGTGCAGTAAGACAATGAGGGAAATACTCTTCCCAAGTATCTTGGGAAAAATCCTCCTTCAGAGACCCCATACCCAAAGTGACAGCTCTGCTGTCCTTAGGGCAGAGACCTTGGCTACATGTGCTGCCCTGAGCACCTCCTGGTACGCCAATGCCCTAAAGTCCCATGTCAGGAAGGGTTTAAGGGGGAATGTGATTGTCTAATTTTGCAGCTTTTTTATCCTCTTCCTCTCTCAGTCCACAACAATCTTGTGGTCCCACTGCTGGGATTAATGACCACAGTGATCAGATGTAGAACAGGAACATTTTCTGAGCTTCCCACATCAGTCACACCAGAACTCAAGCTACAGGAATGAGAAAGACTTGTTTGGAACTGGGTCAATTCCCCTGTGAACACCACAGGGATGCTCTACCTGGTCACTGCTTGTTTAGAAAGGCTTGGGATCAATCCACAACACTCCAACATGGAAGTATCCCCCTGTGTTAGTGACATCTGACCTGACCAGTGCTGCATCCCAGCTGTGTTTACACTTGTCTATCAAGTCAAATCAAGAGATGCTGCTGCATCCCAGGGAACTGACAGTCTTGCTGAGACTTCAGCTCCAAATCAAAGTCAGCCTGGCAATAGCTGGAAGTCATTTTGAGCTGGCAGCTGCTCGGCAGCAGTGGGAACTGAATGAGCTCTCAGTCCAGTTCCTGAGAGTTTGAGGGTTGTGCTGCCAGCAGCACTCCCTGCACAAATTGTTATTCATCTGCTCATGGAACAGAACGTCTCACCAGTGCCCATCTCTACAGGATCCTGCCTCTCCCAGGGAGACTCTCAATGGACACACACAGCACTGTGGCCAAGGTGGTGCTGAGACACCTTGGCAAAGTTCAGGAGAGGACCTTTGTGTGCTGCTGCTTCCACCAGCTGTGTTGACAGTGCTTGTTCTTCTGCTGCTCTTGAGGTCAGCTCTGTATTTAAACCTCTAAAGCACTGGCAGGTAAACACTTAAATGGCTGCACTCCCCTCTCTGCAGCTCAGAGCTGTCTCTCCCTTCTCAAAGGACATCAATACCAAATCTTGCTGCCACCAGATGGTTTGTCTTGCTGTCCAATTAATCAATAGCAGTCCCAATCTATAACAAGTTACATTTCCTTACCAGGACTGCATGGCTGCTCAAAAGCTAGGACATTGGGTTTTCTTCCTGGCTCACAGTTTGGGATCCTCTGCTCCTTGCTGATTTCCAAACCGAGGATGGGGTCATGTTTCAGGTTATAGATCTGCAGGAGGGAAAGGAGGGAGAGAGATGCAAGTCATGTGAACACTGTTACCTAATCAGGAGCAATAACACTTCTGAAGGATTGATTCAGGCAAGCTGTGAAGCTTTTGTTACTGTTGTGTATTCTGTAATTGCCAGCCCAGAAAACACCTGCTTGTCTGGAGATACAAGAACATTTTGCATGCATTCTTCTTTTTAATTGAGGCTTAATTCAGTGCAGCAGCCTGTCATCCTTTTAAAGGTCCTGTATCCAGACATCTTTCTAAGGTCTCTGCTCCCAGCTTTTCAAGGCCAGAAACTCAAACCTGTGAGAGTTCAGCTGTATCCAGTGCCATACGGGGGAGTAGCAGCTCCCTCCTGTCTCTGAACGAACTGGCATATCCACGAGTCCCAGCACAGCCACGATGCCCTGGCTGAGCTGCACAGGGAAAGCAGCCACGTTAGTTACAGATGTGGCCAGCAGCATCCAGATCCAGAGCTAATCTCCTTGGACTATCCCAGCTAGGTCACCTCTGAGCCATAGCAAGACTCAAATGTTTCCATGGCTTCATTGAGCATAACCAAATCATTATTCCATCATCATCATCCATCCCATCTCATCTCCATTCCTGAATTACACAAAGCTGGTAAAAACCAGCCCCTGGGTCAACCGTGCCTTAGGAATCAGGAATGATGCTGCTATTCCTGCCCAAAGCAAATATCCCCCTTCCAAAGCAATGTTGACTATCTGGGAGCTTTGCTCCTGAAGGCTTGAGCCCTCCTGAATTCCCAGCAGAAGGTTCTGAACAAACAGATCTGAACCAGCTCTGCTCCACCAAGGCTGTCTGGGTCAGCACACAGCGAGCACAGTGTGGCAGGAACATCCACAGGAGAAGGAAAACTCAGCAGCTGGGAAAACACATCAAAAGCAGCATTATCTAAAGCATAATAGGAAAGAAGTCATGGGTTAGCAGGGCCAAAGCCACTGCTCTGACATGGCCGGATAAACCTCAGGAAAGGGCAGATCCTACCTCTTCCTCCTCCAGCATCTGGCACTCGGCACAGCACAGCCCTTCTGGGAAAAACAGCTTCATATCCCGGACAGACATTTGATAGGATTTGGAGCCTGAGAGATAAATACAATGAGAAGGTTCTCTCAGGCCATGAATTAAACATTCTCTAGACTCACACTCATCTTTGGGAGAGATTGATGATGTGCAACTTACTGAAGTAATTGCTTTAAAGGCCAGCTGTTCTGTACAGTAATAGCAAACATTTAAAACCATTATATTTAGAATAGTTTCATTGCCTCCTTGGTATTTTGATTTTGTCCTATTATCACTCAGCAGCTTCTTCATGTAAACAAGACTCCTTCTATTTCCTAAGAGTGTAGCCAAGGGAATCGTGTTAAGGAGCCTGTGAAACCCTTCAATACCAGCTTTAAATCCTATTGTTCCTTTGCTTCTGGATCACATCAGGCTGCTCTTACTGAGGGAAAAGAGCTACTAGTTAGCAAAACAAATGTGCTTAGTAGCAATAATGCAGGTCCCAAATAGGCTGAGGGCTCTGATTGACCACAGAAATCAGAATTAGCATGAAGAATTGCTGATGGCACCATATTTTCTGTTTACCTGGGGTCAAAAAAGGTGAATTGAGACTGGAACAGGTACATAGAAATGATGTGAGGGATGATGGAAGGAATGGAGAACCATTTGAAGAGTTAAAGCTGAAAGACCTTGGCTTGTTTGACCCAACATGCCCCAAAGCTGAGAAGCAATTTGATTTCTGATAAACACTCCAGGGTAGAAAAGGTCAGAGGCATAAAAAGAATTACTTAAAATAAAGTCCAGATAACAGCACAAGAACAAATGGGCACAAATCGTATGTGACTATATTTAAGTTTGAAAATATAAGAAGATTTCTAGCTATCAAAGCAGAGAGGCTGTGTGACAACCAGGCAGTTGGGGTGGGTGCTTATGGAAAGTAATGTGTGATGGAGTCGTCTGTGAGGGAATTAACTAAACTCAGTGATTTGAGAGGTCCCTCCAGGCTCAGCAGCTGCATATTTCCCTATAAAGCATCAGCGTTATAAAGCACTACTTAGAATGTTCTGAGATTTGTGGGTGGAAAATATTAGAGAGGGAAAAGCTATTTCTATATAAATGGAGTCCACAAGGCTTGTCAATGTGCTGGCACAGATCCATATTCCTGGGATACAAATACACAAATATCCTTGGAAATATGACCACCTTTGAGGCTACTCATTCAAAGAACCACATCTGAGAGCACTCAGCCCTGTTTGAACTTGATAATTCCAGGTATTGTATGGCCAGGGCCCTTAATGCAGTAAGGTTGTGTAAGTCACCCCTGTATGAGCTCTGCTGGATCCCGTCTGCACCTTCCATGATGCCATTAGAGGACACAAATGCCACCAAAGTGAGCAACGTTTTCCTCTCACTTTGCCCAAGGTATGAGTGTAAGGGACATCCATAACATAAGAGCTCTTTGGAGGCAAGAAAAAGCACTACATAAAGATTACCCAAGCATCAGAAGAGATGAGAGAGGGGCAGCTCAGCCCCAGAGTATTAAAGCTCCATTATTTGGTTCAATGGTCTCCCTGGAAATTTGTCTTCATATTAATTGAATTTCCCCAAGCAAGACAGCATTAACTAAAGTTCCTGGAGCAAAACTGAGAAAGCTTCGTATTCCCTCCTTGGAAAGGAAGATGGTCTTTCACAGTCCCCCAAATTACTCATGGAAAGCTCTTCCTGCTTAACTTGTAGGTAAATGTTTCACCTGTATTGGAGGACGAGCTCTTGGAGGTGCAACGGGTTAGGACCTTCCACTCCTTTCCTTATGGACAGACACCTCCATGGCATTGCAACTGGGTCAGATTCAGAGTTGCCTACAGTGCATCCATTTTCCTGGAATGTGTGCCAGGATGGCTTTGTGAGCCAGCCATAGATCTGGCTCCCACAGGATGCACGTAGTCAGAGGGCAGGTCATGGCCAGCTCAGCTCTGTGCTCAGCTCAGACTTAAAAGGTGTCTTCAAATCCCAGCCTAGGGGTCTGAAGGGAATCCCTAAGCAGATATCCAAGGATCTCTCTAACACGGGGATATCCCTGTGACTCCCAACCATACAGGATGAGACTCAGCCTCTTTAAGTAACATAAACTCATCTTTCATTGAGTTATTCTAGGGATGCTCTAACTATACCAGGTAACTGAAGTTTGGAGAATATATCATCCATTCTTAGTCATGACTGATGATTTTCAAGGCAACATGAATACACAATACATTAATCTTAAGAGCAAAAGAAGGAGGGGCTGATAATGGAAAAGTATTGGCTCAAGAGCCCTGGCCATTTTTTTGTGTAGGTAGATCCTGCTCTTCAGTCACTCCCCCAAAAGAGATCCTGTGGGATCCTGGTGAGAGACCTCTCTCAGCTCAGGATTATGATCTGATAAAAGAAGGTTCTGCATCAAGGAGTTGGTTCTCTTCCCCAAGCTGTACACGGTGGTACTTCATTCCCTACCAGTTCTCACCAGACAACTTGATATAAAGAGAGAGTGATTTCACAGCACAGAATACAAGAGAAAGAGACAAATAATCCAATAGATCTTGACAGAAAAGCTCTTGGATTTGAGTGTCTGCCAGCTCACCTGTGTTTAAATAAATTATTGCTTTATTACTTTTATATTTGTTTAACTACATAGAGCTCAGTCAGTGCCACACTGAGAAATAACAATCTTTATGGGCAGTGAATTAATGATTAATTCTTTACAAATTTTCATATTACATCCTTCCCTCCTTGTGGCAATTCCTCCAGCAGCAATACCCTTGGTTCTCTACAGGCCACTTTCTCCAAGGATAATTCCCATTTTCTCATCCTTCACACAAATACACTGCAACATTCCAGTTCTCTACAGGCCACTCTCTCCAGGGATAATTCCCATTTTCTCACCTTTCACACAAATACACTGCAACATTCCAGTTCCTCCCTGCTGGCAGATGAGCTGTGATGGTTCAGCACTCCAAGGATGCTGACTGTGTGCTCTGCTCACGTGCCAGCTGGAAAGAGCCTCTCCCAGTGGAAAACAGCTGAGTTTACCTGCTTTCTCCAGGGAGAGCAATTTTTAATCACCTCTCTAGTCAAAGTTTTGAGATGTTACAGGAACTCAATATCTTGGGAGTCTTTTATTCCTCTGTGAAATCTGGTTGGATTTGGCCAATGGGTTACAGAGACATCAGGAGGGGATGCACAAGCAGAGAAGACAGATGGATTCTTGGGGATAATTACAAAATAACCAAGCCAAAAGTACAAAATGACCAAGCGGGGAAGAGATCAAAGGAAATCTGTTCCAATGGAAGACGGATCTAAGGCTGTTCTGGGAAGAAACCTTTTTGGAATATAACTTCTGGGAGAATATTTCATTGCTTGAGACACACTCAGCTCAGCCACCAAGAAAACAGTGGAAGCTTTCTAGGGAATAATGGTTTCCACTGCCTGCCAAGCTTGGGTCTGTAGTGACAATGCAGGAGGGAACAGTGAATTATATATTTTCCATTTACACGTCTGAGCCTTTGGATTTTTCTTTTACACAAACCTACCATAAAATCCATTGTGGACTGTGCTGGTGCCATACTGAGCCCTCCAGAGGCAGGGATCTAGTGCTTGGGCAAGTTTAGGGTCCTCTGGCCCCAGGAGATCCATCAGCTTCTTCACAGCATTTGGCCTCTGCAGACACAGCACGAGAGCAGTGCCTGAGGTGAGGTAGGCACAGTGAGCTCCTAAAGCAGCAGGATCCTGAAAAGAGGTAACAGAGATAGAAAAGGTTATAAGGAACAGTGTTGGAAAGCTCTGGGTACACACCAGCTTTCCTTTGGCTAGGAAAAGTTGAAAGTAAGTAGATTTGCCATTACTCCTTTCTGTCCTCTTTAAGACACATGCTAGTGGTTTCTGCAGGCAGAACTTCCAAATATACACCACAGATACCAAGCAGTACTTTCTGTGACATCCACCAACTCACAGGAGGTCTAATTCCTTCAGCATGGAGGACTTCATATGGATTGGGTGGGAGCACAGACACAAGCAGTACCACCAGAGTCATAAATGCTCTGGGACAAGGACACATTTAATTCTTCACCTGATATGAAATGATGGAAAACGCAAAGCAGAACTTTTCTTGTTGAATTCACAAAAGGCAGGACCTCCACAAACACATGCTGCTGCTGGAGCCCAGCTTTTCCCAGAGGATGAATTCCAGACACTAGTTCAGACCAGAACTACAGAGCTAAGAATTAGGAGAGTCAGAACAGTGGCTGCAAGAAAACAGTTTGCCCTCCTGGCTTTGCCAATGCTGCTGCGACTGTATAGTGTTTTTTCTTGCATCCAAAATTTCTTTGCTCCATAGCAAATTTCTCTACCTTTCCTTCTTTCCCAAGCGTGGTCAGTTCAGCCCATGACCACTCCTGAGCAGAGCTGTTCCTCTTTTAGTCACAACACCCTGGGATCTTATTTTCACTAAGGATGAGTGGAAATGACAACAAGCAATCGCTGAACTGATGAGAGGAATCTGCTCTGGGGGCTGGACACAGAACTAATGATGGAGAAGTCCAGGGAAAGGCAGCAAGTGCCTGGGGCAGAAGGTCACCACGGGCTCCAGAGCTCTCACAGCCTTGCTGACTGCTTTAATTAAGCAAAACCTTGGAAAGCCAGGCTTGTTGCAGATGTCTGGGCTGAGCACAAGGTCAGGGTGTCCAAGGCAGCTGCAGCTCAGCTCCTCCTGGCTCTCCATCTAATAACGCAGCAGGAGCATCCAGCTCTGCCTCCTCCTTTGGAATAACGTGGCAGGAGCACCCAGCTCTGCTTCCCTGCAGCCCACTGGATGCTGGCACCAGCCAGCACTGGATGTTCTCTGCACTTTACAAATAAGGGCATTTCCAGCTCCCTGCCTGAACAAACCCACGGTTTTTACTTTTTTTCCAATTTTTGAGGAAATAAAAACAAGAGAGAGAAAAACCACGATTTGATTTAGCTGAATCACGTCATTCACAGAGGTTTTAATTCCTCTATTTTTTAATCTTCTAAAAGCACCAGAGGATAGCAATTCTCTAGATAAAACATCTCCAAAAGCAAATCCTATCATTTCATTTAAAAATATGGAGATAAAACACTTCAAGGCCTCTTTGCTTTTCTATCACGTGAAACCATTCATTGACTTTGACCCAAATCTTCTCACACTCACTCTCCTCCTAAACTGCATCTCTGAGAAGCAGGATATAAATTGAAAACCACGGGCTCAAGCCTGATATTTCCCCCTCTATTTACAAAAGCAAAACAATCCATGAGAAAGCCCCCCTGTCTTTAAATTGGTGAGTTATGTAAAGGACTGGATGTGGTGTTTGTCAGCCCTCCTGCCCCAGGGTCAAAGGGTCACATCTCCAGTAAAAAGAGCTGTTTGGATGAGGATGAAGAATTTCAGTATGTCATGGTGTGCAAAATTGTGACATTCATTCAGTTCTGTATAATACAAAATAATCTCTTCTTGCTTGAAAATTTTTGTTAAAAAAAAATAATCCATTTTTCTATGGGCTTTCTCTTTGGGGGATAAAGACCAGTGATGATTTTCATGAAAACTTTCAAAAGGACTGATGTAACATATCAACATTCTTACATGTCAGAAATACCTGCAAAGAAAATGTTCAGTTTCTATTACAAAGACCAGAATAAATGAAATTATGTTGTTCCAGAGCCTCTAAACAGTGATTTTAGATCTCCATAACAAAACTCTTCCATTTCCTGTCTTTGAGTTGTTCCCCAGCAAATCCAGGGAATTTGAGTTTAAGATGATGTTGTTTCTAACTGTGACTGGAGATGACTCTTCCCTTCTGACACAGCTACTCACATCCTCCCCAGACTCCGGAGCCCAGCGTTGCCTTTATTCCCATCCTTTTTTCCCCATCCTCCTTTATTTCCACGGTGCTGTCTCCAAGCCGTGTCCTTGCAGATCCCCGAGCAGCTGTGGAGAGGTTGCACATGTGCAGCTACCTCGAATTCAGTGAGCAATTTTGTTGAGAGGAAGTTCCAGCTGTGCACTGGCTCGGGAGGATAACGGGATTAACAAGCAGCAAAATTATCCTTCTGCGTTTACCGCTGGAATCACAAGATAGGGATGGAAGGAATCATTGAGTAATGAGTCCAGTGACCTGCTACTGCAGGCAATCATATCAGGTAACCCCCCAAAACAGGATCAGGTCCCACTGTATAGATCAAGCCTCAACTGCCAATCTCCACAGGGCTGGATCTGCTGGATAAGCACTGAAAGGAGATCCAGCCTCCTAGGGCAAAATTCCTGCCGGAGCAGGCGCTTCTCACTGTCTGAACACCATCAGGTTGTGCCAAAAATTGGGAAGACAATGTCAGCTCTATTTACCTGACCTTCATTTTTTACAAGCATTATTAAACTTCAGATAAAACATATTGTTATGGCTCTTGTGATTCGATAACCTTGGCAAAGAACAGAGCAATCCATTATTTATCACATGCCAAAGGCCCTGTGCTGCTCCGGAGCTCGGGTAGGTTTTAAGTTGGAAAAGCAATCACGTAGCTGAGATCAGGCTGCTGAGGATATTTGTCAAGTGCATGTAAATAATACATTAGAAAGAAAAAGGAGATGGGAGGTAGTTCTGCTTCCAGTGAATCAACCCCAAAGTTGCTCTCAACAACTCTGTACACACAACAAACTGGTGCTTCCCAGAGCGCCACAGAGCTTCCTAGAGGGGCATTTGGGATCCGCCTCCAGGGCAGGAGATAAAAAGTCCTGAGGAGAATTTCTAGAAGGCTCCATCTGCTTCAACAGGACATCTCACATCATCTAAATACCTCCATGGGGTGTCAGGATGGTGCCAGACTGTTCAGCGGTGCCCGGTGGCAGAACAAGAAGCGAAGGTCAGAAACTAAACACAACAAGTTCCACCTCAACATGAGAAAGATTTTTCCATGGAGGGTGGCAGAGCACTGGAACAGCTGCCCAGAGAGAATGTGGATTCTCCATCTCTGCAGACATTCCAAACCAACTTGGTCACATTCCTGTGTCACCTGCTTCAGGTGACACTGCCTGGGCAGGGAGACCTCCCAGGTCCCCTGGGACCTGGGTGACCTCCACAGGTCCCTTCCAACCCCAACTATCCTGGGATTCTGTGACATGCTAAATTTCAGCAATTTCCACCCCCATTAAGAGCCTCATTTTAAAACCAGCCTCGTATCCCATTGTATCCCGTTGTGCCATAAACTGAGGAACAGCTCGATGTCAGTATCGCTCCCAAGAAAATGCTGGACAGGGAATTCAGCTGGAAAACCAGCCCTGACCCCAACGGCTGCCATTGTGCCACTTACCAGCTGGATTTTCCAAATAAGCCCATCCCTGGAGCCTGCTGAGGCTTTCTGAAAATCTCCCTACTTATCCTGGGAGCTCAGCCTTTCCCAGCCCTCACCAGTGAAAGACTTTCCAACATGTTCCAAAACCAAGCAGGAGCCCCTGGACAGCAGAAAGCATTTCCTACTGTCTGTTCCCCCTTGCCAAGGGCACATTATCATCTCTGCTCTCTCACTTTCAAAACCTGCTTTTCTTCCATGAATGAAACCCCAATAGTCTGTAATTTTACACTCATTAGTCACCAGCTCTTCAAGGAAAATAAATCAATGCTCAACAGCTGCTCCAGAGTGTTGGAGAACTCCAAACCCAAGAAAAATTTCATGAAACAACCTCTCCTCACATTTACCCCACACAGATCTGCATTATTTCCTGAGGATATTTGGATTTTTTAAGATGTTTTCTGTTTCAGATGATCAAACAAGCATTTTGTATTTAGCTCTATGATTAAAAACCACATTGGGAAGCACAGCCCCATCAACTTGAACAGCCACTATAACCCTCTTACCAGTATAAATATTTAAAAATCAGATGCTTGTGCTCACTGCTATCATGCAGAAGGCATTAATTGTTCCATAGCACTGCCCTGGCATGTTCCTGTTTTTTTCTGGAAGCCTCTATCAAGAATTTCTAGGAGACAGTGCTGTAAAGCTTTCCAATTTAACCCAAGAGCAATATCAATTACAAAGGTTTGTTTTCTCCAAAGTTAATTGGGTATGTGTCTTCATGAAAGCAATCACATAACACAGGAAATTAAAAAAAAATAATAATTTAACTCCTCTCAAATGCCCAGCTTTCAGTTTCCTGCCTTTCACAGTATCTTCACACTCAGGATACATCAGGTTGAGGAAATAAAAGATTTCTAATGCTATAAAAGAGCAGAAACACATCTATTTTTAGCTAGTGGACCCCCATAATGCCCCAAGATTTAAGAACCCTTTTTATTGTCTATTAGACCTTAGCAATGACAATTTGCTCTCTTTGCAGGTCACAGGCTCCTGGAACAGGGATTGAGCTGTGGTGTAATCTCAGGTAACAGCACTCCAGAGATCTATATTCCCTGACAGTGCAATGAGTGTTTCCCAGGTTTAAACACATGGAATAAAACCAGGCACACGTGCAGAAATGTGCCCTACCTGGAATGACCTTGGGGAAGGACGGGAAGACACCTGTTTGGCAGGTAAAGAGTCAGCCCTCTAAATTAGCAGCTGAACTGATTCCTGGGAGGTCTGTATTCCCTATAGCCTCCCAAGTTTTGTTTGGGAGAACCCAGGGCTGCTTCTTTATGGCATGTGATAAAAGAAACTAAAAGAAACCCTCAGTGTCAGCTCTCTCTGTGCTGATATGGTACAGATCTGATTGTTCCGTGTAGCTCCCTTCCATCAACAACTCCAAAATCCCGGGTGGGAATTCCTGGGTTTTCCAGGTCACCACCTGATTTATTTTCCCAGTCTAAAGCTCAGCTTAGCCACAGATCTGCCAATTCCTGAACCAACCTGTTCCACCTCAGAAGGAAGGAGTTCTAAGGCAGTGGCTGGTTCCAGGTTTATGTGTTTCATTCCAACCACGGTGAATTTTTCCAGGTCTAGATTTCGGAGGATCTTTGGAAGATTCTGGCTCCAGACACCGGGTTTGATGAGCAGCACTGTGCAGAGAACCTGGGCTCCTGGAACAAAGCACTCCCATGAAACACACAGCAGGATTTGTTTGCTACCCTGGACATGCATCTGGAGATGAGAGTTACGGAAAATGCGGCACAAAGTTCATAAAAATCTGAACAAAACAAGTCCATAAAAAGACCTTGGGCATCTATGATTATTTATTTGTTCATTGTTTGATTTTTAGTTTAAAAATATAACTAAAACGGTCTATATTTTTAGGATCAGGAGACTTTTTCCCTCCAAGAAATCTGCTCTGACGCCAAAAAGTTTATGTGGCAGGTCTGTAGGATAAGACTCAAACCTTTCTATTATACATGAATGTTTTAAGAGGGATAAAATATTCCCTTTTCCATTTTTCATGTGAACTGTAGTGATTATGGGATGTAATCCTTAAGGCAGCTATTAACTCATACCCCATGTTCTGTATCTCTGTTAGAGCTTTGTTTCACAGGGGCACTAACAAGCCTGGCAGGTCCCAATTAATATCATAAAACCATTATAAATAGAATTATGTTTACCAAAACTGACATTTCTGCAAAAACTTTGTGCTTTTGCCAAAGCTCTCCCACCAGACCTGCAGCACCATGAGAAGCAGAAAACAAACCTGACCAAGATAACTTTGCTGTCTGATGATCGAAGATGAATTTAAAGGAAGAAAATACATAAATTCCATTTTTAAATGACAGCATTTTCCAGTTTTCAGTTTTGCTAAAGTACTTACTACAAGGAGTACAGTTAATATTGTATCCTAATAACATCTTTGGAAGATTTATTGGCAACTGCTGTGTCAGAACCACTTTATGAGGCCCCAGGAACTGGCGGTGCTTAACCATGTCACTCAGCAGGAAGGAGGCAACAGTCTACAAACTGCTAAAACTGATCCAAGATTATCTCTTTGTGTCCAAAATATGCCATTTTCTGTTTCTTGCACACCCCACTACTAATTATACAGATGTCAATACATCAACCAGGCTACCTGGCATTGAATGCTGTTATTTCCAGATAACAAGAAACAAGATTCCTGGCAGGGAAATATGAGATCAGAAATAAAAAGCAAGATTATTCCCTCACCCCTTGAGAGGAAAACTTAACCCTTGTCACACAGGGAGCCTTCCTATTAAAGATGTGCTATTTTCTTCACATCATTCCTGAGCAGAAAGGTTTAAATGCCATAGCAACAGCCTGGGAGTGCTGGAAGCTGCTTGGATCCATCTCAGCAATCTCACTGTTATGTAAGAGCTCATTGGCCTCCAGATGTTTTACTCACCATCTGCTCTGATTTTTGGGAAAATATTCTCATATTTTTGCTATGTGAATCACTACCTGCTGCATAGTTATGGACTTTAGGGACTTCAGGAAGGATTTGTCTCATGTCACTTTGCCACCTTGGTTTGGTCAAAGACAAGTGTTGAAAAGAGGTGGGACACCTTGTCACAGAGTTGGTTTCCTCTCCTCAGTGATTATAAGTGACAAGTGTTGGAGAAAATACTGCTAAGTATTGAAACAATCTCTGCTGGTCATGAATTACCAGAGGTACCTGTTTGGCAACTTTCAAACCTGCCTGATTTCCACCTCCAGTTCTGGCTGTTCAGTGACCTTCCCAGTTTTCCTGGTCTTTATTACACTTTTCTACTTTTTAATATTTTTTAGATCCATTCCTCACAGACAGTGATCCTCCCCCGAAAAAGAATATTAATAGGTTTTGATTTAATATAAAAAATACTGTTTATCTTATATTCTGTTTATATACAATACTTTAGATAGGTGTGTGACTTCAAATAAGTGGAAGCTCAAGAGAAGCAGAGACCAGATTTCCTGGCATGCTTAGGGAGTTATCACTGCTTGTATTCCAGCATAAGGAAAAGTTAGGATAATCCTGCTGCTTATTTTGTGCTGGTACATCCAGATGAGTTAGTTCCATCAAATTTTTCCATTTGCTCTTCTCTCACCTGCTTGCAGGTAGGTAAACAGGGATTCTGCACGGCACCTCCAGCTCTCACCCACTGAAAAAGAGAAGCAGAGAGATTGGAGTCAGGATATGTGTGTTCCTGGAGAATTCCACAGTCAAGTTAGAGGCTGCCTTGTTTCCAGTGTAAGTCCCAGAGCTCAGGGTTTTGTTTGATGTCCTCTCTTGTGCCCTTGGAAGCCAGGAAGTGCTGTGGATTCTGACCACTGAGCCCAGCTCTGCTGAGAAAACCTCTCTGACACTCCAGGATGACAGCCAGGACTGACTGCTCCAGTGGTTCTTTATGAGAGCAGGGCAGGGTGAAAGGACCTGGTGAGTTAGGACTCAGGACAAAAGCCTCGAGAAGAATGTTCCCTTCAGTCTAATGTAAAACCTGCAGTGACCTGGAGAGGGGAGGAAAATTAAGGCACTTCAGGCATGTGTGAAGTGAGAAGTTATCCAGATCTAGGGCACAATGAGGACAGTCCTGCACCAGATTAATAAAACACTTCCTTTTCCAGTGACTGGCAAGTTGAGCCAGTGTGACCTGCAAGGGAGATAATAGAAAACTACAATCTGTTCATCAAAACAAAATTACCATAGTTTTGTATTTATTACTGCCCCAAATCCATGTTATTTCTATTTCCCAGGGCAATGTATCTGGAGGGTAAGTAGCCAAGTGTTTTTCTTCTAATGAGACCTCTTTCTCTTTCCACATAAGAGCACAAATACCAGCTCACGTCCTCACAGCACCAATTTTTTTAGTATTGGGGTTATTTGAAAGAACTCTTAGGATCTGTGACTTCCTTGGTGACCTGAGTGGCACTGGGATGTAAATGACAAGAAATGCCCGTTCTGCTCTGATTTCTGTCACTCCCTTGAGCAATGGTGATCAATATATTTCACATCTCTGAAACATAATGAAACTCATCTTTTTTTTGAGTTCTACATCTGAACAGGGCTGCTAAAGAGCTGGCATTAATTACTCTTTCAGCCTACTTTCCACACCAGCCCTAGACAGATCATTCTCTGCACTCTGCAGAAGTAAAGAGATCTGGAAATCCACCTTCCCCCAGCACCAAGTGGACCCATCTGGCCTTAATTGCCAGGAACTAGGATGTCTAACCAAAGGTTTACTAATCCCATTTTAATGGCTCTGAGAGAGGACAGAGTTATAGTTTCCTTCAATCTATTTAAGAGTGTAAAATTACTTGTTTTTATCAAAGAGGCACCTGGTACACATTTCTGGTCTTACCTTCAGCCCTGGACCTCCTGCCAGGTGGTGGCAGGAATTTCATGGCAGGGCGGTGTTCTGCATCTGTGAAAGGAAGGGGATGCATTTTTATGGAATCACAGATGGGAAACCCTCACTGTCTGGGTGGGAGGGGGATTACAAAGGTAATTTTATTTAACAGGGGAAATGGCAGATGTTTAACTTGCTACAAAATACTGAAGAGCTGTTCTCTAGCACAAAGATCTCTCCATTCCTCCCACAGCAACAAAAACATGAGGAAAAATGTAATGACCTTATAAAAGATATAGTGCAGGGTGCTGAAGTCATGCCTGAGCTGTGCTCCTTTATTTCTGACAATGGCTTTGGTGAGAAAGGCTGGCACTGCCATTACAATAAACTGAGCTCTCAGCTCTGCCTCCCCTCTTATCTTGCCTTTTCATCTCCAGATAACTTTAATCAAGGGCTGCAATGCATGAATTCTTACAGATTTATATACTAATTTGGGATGTCTGATGCCTTCTTTTCTAAAGGCCTCCTCTTCCTGCTCACCAATCTAATACAGAACACCCACGTAGTTCACTTACAAATCTAACTTTCTGTGAGACTAAACAGAGGATCTTTCCCAGATAAATCACATTTTCTTCCTTCTATTCAGTAAAGCCAATTTGTTACTCCACATTACACAGGCACAGTGTGTTTGACACAAGTGTCTAAGTTTATGTTGACAACAAAGGACCTTTCTTCCCCAAAGAAAGATAAAGGAAGAGCTCTAAATTCAAAGCACGGAGGCACTTATGGAACTGCATCACTGCTCCTCAGTTGATACATGATGTTACCACAATCTTGATTTCTCTCTGCTTCTGACTAATCATAGAATCACTGAATGGTTTGGGTTGGAAGGGACCTTCCAGCTTGTTCCAACCCCCTGCCATGGGCAGGGACACCTTCAGAAGTTGTCAGGCTCAGAACTGTTTATCTCTAGGTGTGAGGAGTCAGGTAAGAATGAAATTACATGGCAAAATATTCACATTAAAAGAAAAAAGTGGGAGCTTGTAGTCTGCTGTTCCAAAACATCCAATATGAACAACCCCACAGCTTGCACAGTGATTTAGTTTTAAGAGGCATGGCTATACATTCCCTGCTACAGGAGCAAGTTTACTGTGCTGAAAGATTGATGTTGGCACATATCACTGAAGTCTGAGAAGCTCCTGACAACAAAGGTCTCCATTCCTCTGTTCATTCTTTTCCAGAATAAAAACAAATTCTCAAGAAATCTGCTTTCTTCAGTCCTTGCAGATTGGTCACACCTTTATCTCCCTGAGTACAGGGCAAGGCTGAGGCATCAAGCTCCAACAAGTCTGGCACCAGTCAGGTGCCCACATTTAGGTGGGAGAGATTTTGGCCTCTGTTCTTCAGTTTCTCTTATATACAGAGGTAAAATGCATGGTGTTATTTACTGGTCCTGCCAACTGCTCTGACATCTATTTAGGACTTATGGAGGACCTCAAGATCTTCAGAAAAGGCACCAGGCCAAGAAGAGACACATTAATTTAACAGGCCAACTTGCAGACAATCTCATCTGGCCCCTGCTGATCTCATAGCCGTCATCATAATTCAGCTAAACACAGAATTTAACCCCAGATTATTAAATTTCTCTTTGCCAAGTTCAATAAATTCTCAAACCCCTTATGCCTGAGGACAATGCAACAATAAAAACATGCCTTACCAGTTACCAAATCAGCCTCTGTGAAGAAGAGGATGGCTTGTCTGAATGTCACCTCTGGGGTCAAGGCCATTACTGCCTGGGGGAGACTTGTGCTTGGCTTCTCCCTGCACTGTGTCAATCCCTCTAGTGCAGCTCCAAGAGCCTCGTAGGCGTCGATGCCCCGGAACATGCACACGAGGATGGGGCTGGACATCAGAGTGTCCAGGCTCCTTTGCCAGTGAGTGTCTCCAGCCTCAAAAGGGGTTATTTCTCTGGCCTGATGTCGAGTGAGGTGGGGCAACCACTTCAGGCCTAGGAGCTCAAATTCCAAATCAGGCTCTTCTGCAAGTCAAGAGAAACGTGTTTAGTATCAGACAGCAGCAAGTGTTTCATAGGAGCTGTGTTTGCTTTTGGAGACAAATGTTCTGATTTCACATTGATTTCTTCACCAGACAAGTTCCAAAGGTGCTTTGACTTCACCCACTGTTCATCTAGAACGGACCATAATGCAGATATAGAAATATACTGGGAAACCCCACAAGATACAAATGCTAGGAAATGACATTACAGTGAAAAAAAAAGAAAAGGGCTATCTGGGAAATCAACAGGGAGCCACAGGGAGCAAGTGCCATGATTTGATTAGAGAGCACAGCTAATGGAAAAGAGTGGAAAGGGAGTCTCTGAGAATACACTGATAACAATGTGGCTTGACACAGCATAATCCATAATTATAGATCCTTTAGCACCTCTCATAACATTCCACTTCAAGCAATGTTCATTATAGTAATAAACTACAACAGAATGCTGACTTGTCTCTAAAGTAGTTTAAATGTTGTGTTTGTAAAGTAGTCTTACTGCTAATGTAGCAAAATATTTAGGGGCTCTATCCATGAGTGCTGGAAGTTTCTGGCAGCTGGGATCTCAGGCACAGAACTTACTCCATAGTATTTCAAGTAGTATTTCAACAGAGTTTTAGGAGAGTAGGATACGCCACAGTATAAGACAGGGCCAGACTTCTGCCCTTGGTGCATACACTGCCTGTGTTATTACACTTCAGTGCAACCTGCATCATGAAATTACATAAAATCCTCATCCTCCCTCAGGCCTGACAGCCCTCTTCATGCATGTGTGAGCATTTAACACAGGATGGAGTAGCTTTTCCTCCTGTGTGCAAGGAACTGAAGCGTGAAACGGTGAAGTGTCTTGGTTCTGCTCACAGAAGATGTCAGAGGACAGAACAGAGGCTGTGATTCCCAAATTCCTGTTGCTGTGCCCCAGTTACAGCTGCCTGATCTCCCAGTACTTAGGGAGAGACATAATGCTCTGAATTACATAAAAGCTTACTAAGTCTAAGCACATGTTTGAACTAATTTGACAGTCTCTGAAGAAAATTATGCCCACCCAGGCTGCTTGCAATATGAAATGTAGCCTTGCCCATAATCAGCCACAATACATTCTTCAGCTCTTTAGGCAGGTGAACAAAGAAACCTGTTCTCCTTCCCTTCACCGTGTTTTCCATGATGTTCCTGCTATGATAAAAACAGCTGGCCAAGATAAACTTTCCCACCCAAGTTCTAGAGCCAGGATCACCTGCACTCCGAGACTGACTCTTGAGCCCAGGAAGCAGGATGTGGTGAAGGAGCTCTCCAGCACTTTTCAGAGCCTCCACTCCAACCACCGTCAGCATCACGACTTGCTCCATCCCGGGATCAGCAGCATATGTTCGGTGGCAGAAAAAATCCAGAGGAATGGTGTGGGGCTCTGGGACTGCACTGAGGTTTCCTCCTATCCACGGAGATCATCAAAACAAAACTGTTAGCCCACAAAAACAAATCTCAAATCTTTTTTGCTGTGAAGGAATTAATTCTCAAGCAAGCAAAGGCCAGGGTTTCATTGTCTCCTCACACTGCAGCTCAGCATGTGAGAAGGCTCCTGCATGAAGAGTGTTCTCAAAGCAAATCCCCACTAATTAGTCCCATTCCTTCCTTGGAATTGCATTTTGCCATGTAAAGCAAATGTATTCCCTTGTAAGTTTGATATCCTTGTTCACACCATTAAGCAGAGTTGATAGATCTCTACCCAAGTGATTTAGGGCATCAATTTTGGATTGATAACTAATGACTGACTTCATATGAAATCAATACCTCATTTTGCTTTCTAGGAGATGATACGGCTCGCAGTTGAGAGTTAATTTGGGGACTGCTATAACATTGTGCTTATATCCACAGTCCTGTTGGGAACAGCACAGCCTGTAGAATCCCTGGTCCATCAGAAATGCATGTCTCATTCCACATTGTTTCACTACATAATTATTTAAGCAATTCTATCAATAAACCTTTATTTACTTAGTTATTCCTACATCTTAACATTTCATAATGCTAGAGAATGGTGAATGACATGCATTTGATGGTTATTTTTCCTTATGATTTAGTGTGAAGTTGGTGTTGGAAAGCAACATATTTCAACTAAAAATCTTGACATCCAAAATTTCAAATAATTTAATTAAGTAAAGCTATATTAACCTGCTGAACACATAAGAAAACAACCTGTAGTTATTGAAATAAACCTCTGATTACCATGACCTCCAAGTGCACAGAACTAGTAGGTTTAAGACTCTCCCCACCCATATGAGTCATAGATTTGGAGCAGAAAACCCATTTCCTTGCTGTTTCAAATCCTATCAATTTCCCAGCTTTGAATGAGTTACTAAAGTGAATTCAACTGTATAAACTGAAATTAAAAATATCAGAGTAAGATGAAATTGAAAAGTGCCTTTTCTGTACCTACAGAACTACAGCTGCCAGCATTTATCACTTCACCACATTCCAGTTTCACACATAACCACCAATTTATCTCCTATTAATAATTTGACTTCTCTTGAAACTATGGCAATAAATATATATTGATTGGATATTACTATTTTAATTAAATATTTTAATTAAGACTTCATCAGATGTTACTATATGACATTCAAATAATTTATTTTTTCATGTATTTTTAATTTACTTTAAAAAGGTGTTTTCATTTCATTTTTGTATTGATTCTTCCACTCATTACCCAGCAGCAGAACACAGCTGATGAGAGTTAGTATGGGTTGATGGACAGCAGAACAGTAAACCAGCTATTATAAATTATATTCCTAATTCCTTATTCAGAAAAATCCCTTAATAAGGTTGTCACTTTTCATGTGGACATCCCATCCCTGGAAGTGTCCAAGGCCAGGCTGGATGGGGCTTGGAGCAACCTGGAATAGTGGAAGGTATCCCTGCCCATGGCAGAGGGTGGAATGAGATGAGCTTGAAGGCCCCTTCCAACCCATCGCATTCTGTGGTTCTATGATCCTATAAAAGCCATGGACAATGCATTTCCCACAGCTCTGACCTACCCAGGGTCTGCAGCAAGGTCTCGGTGTACGGGGCCATGTGGAAGCAGATGGAGGGATCCAGCCAAGCAGTTGCAGGGAGGCTGTTCTGCCCACAGCCAAGGCCTGGCTTTGCCAGCTCATCCATCAGCCCTGTGCAGGGAACAGCAGCAAATGAGAGCAATACAGAGCTCTGACATGAAAACACTGGGATCAAATGTTGGATTCATCTGACCACAGTCCCATCACAGACATGTTAATGTGAGTCTTGAGCTTATCCAAGACATGAAATGCAACTCAACCATCTCCTCTCCCCCAAATCATATTAGTCACTTAAACTGGGGTAAGTAGCTGATGAAAATTGAGGCTGAGCCGCAGCTTTTCCTGGAGACACCTGTGCTTTGGGAGCAGCACCCCAGCTGTTTCTCTCACCTTCTGACTCCTGCTGTGAACTGAAATAAATGCACAGATGCTGCCATGCAGCTCCTGAATTAGAAAAAGTATCTTAAATAAGTTTGGATGCACTAGGAAGAGTCATAAATCTGAGCCCAGTGCTCGTGTGGAGGCTCTCAAGGTGTCGTACACCTCAAGGCATCTTATACCTCAAGGCACGAGGCCAATGTCCTGCATCCCATGTGGCACCACGTGGCCAGGGAGGTTTCAGACCTGAACAGAGACATCATGTTCCGCTCATATAACTCCCAGCCTGGAAAATATCCGATTCCACGCCACTTTCACAGACACTCAGTGCTTAAACCCAGCAATCTCAGCTCCCATTGCTGCTCAAAGAGCTGGGCTGCACACAGGCAGTGCATTAAGGGGCTGGCATACACTAAACTTCCACAACAATTAGTTCAGCCTTCTGTAATATAATTTCAGACCACAGTTTTAAAGGCTTGTTATTTTTTAAATTACTTTGTACACATTTGATTGCTTTCTACCATGCAAGGCTGTCAAAAATTCACTCTAGTGGAGCATGGGAAATGGATTCTTAGTGCTGATGGCAAAGCTGAGATGTCAGACATACCACTGACAATCACCGCTCTGCTTCTCAAAAATCAGAAGTGTGAGGAACTAAAATGTGCCATCACTGTCACAGCATTACCTGCTGTTTATTCAAACTCAGGGCATGCAAAAAGTAAAGCATGGACATAAATATATGGTGTTTGATCCTCAAGATAGAGATCCTTACCCAGAGACACCTACTTATCTGCTCTGTTTCAGGAGTAATTGTTGATTTTTTTCCTCGCTTTGAAAATTAAACAGTGTTCAAGATCTGAAAGGGGTAGCTGCTTTTCTGAGGTATTGATTACAAATGCAAAACTTCTCAGTCAGGTATTTACCCTGCTAAAATTCTACTGCTATTCTTCACCTCCCAGAGGTTAAACCAAAGCTTGTATGGCAAGAGTGTCAGCCTCCCCTCTCCAGGGCTCTGGAGTACAGACTAAAGTATCTTAGTGGATCAGTTCTGGAATACAGAGCTAAAGCAAAGAGCACAGAACACATGGAAAGAGGCATCTGCAAAACCTGTCTACACAGGAAAAACCCTGAGTTCTCTACAACGAGGACAAACATTTTACCTTTCCAGACCATCCTTTGTTCCAGCCCCACCTACATATTTCTAATGGAAATTTCCCTGTGCAAAACATGAGGACTGTAAACATCCTCTGTAGTACTGTGAGAAAAGCAGCAGAACCTCCACTTTTTAATGAGCAACTTTCCTTGGGTGTAGAGGCAGCAGGTGACACAGGGCTGTAATTAGTCTGCCATGATTAATTCTGTGTCTGCACATGTTTTCAGAATATTCTGTGATAGTCTCGGGAGAAAAAGCCCAGGACTTTCGGAATTGTCATTTTTTTCCCCCAAACCTCTAAATGTTCTTTTCTATTGTGGAGAGATTAAAGGAAGTGATTGAGCTGTGGACAAACGTCCCCATCACAGGTTATTTGTGGTGGTGTTAATAGAGGGGTCAGTCACAGTGATTCCCTTCTTGGAAAGAGCCAGGCAGGGCAGGAGTTCTGTTCCCTGCTGATTATTCTGATCTTCCCCACTTCAGACCAAAGTCAGCTCATCCTTAAGAAAAACAAGTCCTGTTTTTCCTGAACTAGAGTCTCAAAACAGTCTGACTCAAGTAAGATTTGGGGCAGCAACTTGCCTGTTTTTGGCAGTCCCTACATACAAAATGAGTGACCTTTCAGATGCTTGGAAGTCACAAGTACACAGGACTGGAAGCTGAGGTTGGATCAGGTGCTGCCCTCAGGCTCAGTGGCACATCTGTATTTTGGCCATCCTACATCTCTGTGCAATAAGAATATCTGAGAGGTTATTGAGGTCACACAATCATAGGAACTCCTGAGCTGGAAGGGACCCACAAGGATCATCAACATCCAGCTCCTGGATGTCCAACTCCTGGCCCTGCACAGGACAATTCCAAGAACCCCACACCATGTGCCTTGTGTGTGAGATGACAAAGTCTGGCCCAGTGTGGAAGTGTACAGAGACAAGGCTCACAAATTACAGCCTGACATAAAAGAAAAACAGTTCCCATAAGGATGGTCAAGCATTGGAACAAAGGCCCAGGGAGGCAGGGGAATGTCTGTCCTCTCAGGTTTTCAAGAGCTGACTGAAAAAAGCCCTGAGCATCTTGACTGGAATTCACTCTTGATGCTGTACAGAGCAGGATGTTGGATGAGACCTTCTGAGGTCCCTTCCCAGAAGAAATGTTCAGTGATTCTAAGTTCAGGAGGACTCCAGTGTTAAAGATCAAATACTTGTCAAAGATCAGCCTGCTCTGTTGGACATGTGGTAGTGACTGATTCACACCTTGGTCTGGGGATAGGTACAGCAACACTAGCAGGCCCTGATATTCTCAATAAATATTCCCTGCACTGTAACAGCTGTGGTCAGACTGTTAATGTTTAGCTCACACACACTGAAATGCAAAGCTCCTTTCCCCAGGTTGCTGAGCAGGGAAAACATTACCTTTCACCAGGGCAGGAATGTGATGTCTTGAGTTCTCCTTCCTCAGCAACAGAATGAGGCAGTGCCCCCGTGGCTCAGCTGGGAGTTCTCCTCTTGCAGGTCTGTCAGGGGAGCTTGAACCCTTGCCAGGGCAAAATACAGCAATCTGAAATAATGAGGGCAAGTTAGACTGCTAAATCCAGCTGTAATTACTACAGGGCTCAAGCAAATAGATAAATTGCGATGGCATAACAAGATACAGCTCAAAAATGAGACACAGGAATTTCCACGGGTGTTCATGTATCATCCATTCATGAGAAAAAGAAACTTAATTTAAACCTCAGGGAAGAGGCTTAACAGAAAAACATTCTGCCCTGCAGCTGGGCTGGGCTAAAATCAGAGCTGCAACCCAGCTGAAGTGTGGTACTATCCTAAGTCACTCACTCAAAAATGATCTTGAGTCCCAAATCAAGGGATGATTTTCAGAAATTTTAGCTCTAAACAGCACACTGGAGCAGCAGTTGCGGCTATTAACTTCTTAATGGCCACTTGTATCATGCTCCAAATACTTGGCTATTTGGGCTCTAGTATTCCATAATAAGTTATATTTATTCTACAAAGTATTATGGGCTTAGACATTATTATTCCTTGAGTTCAAGCAGAAAAGAGGGGATTTGTACAGTTTAATTTGCAGAAATTATGCATTTCTTGACTGACAAGCAAACAATTCTCAGCATGGTAATTTGAAGTGAGGGATCCACTCCTTTGTGAGACAAGATTTCTGTGTGATTTATAATGTAAGAAGTGCAGCACTGGACTTCTTGTGTATGTTAAGTTTGACTGCAATCTTGCATTTATGATTATTGCTGTTTGCTCAGGCTGACTTGTCAAAATGCCAACTGTACTTTAACTCAAATCTATCACCATGTTAGAGAGAGGTTCAAAGGAAAAAAAAAGTTATTTTCGACAACAGGAAAGCTGTTTTTGCAACCCATTTGGAGTGCATTGAACTAGGGGACTTCATGCTGAAAAGCCTAGAGGAACTGTGAAGTACAGCATCAAAAATCAATCTGTTAGTGAAGATTATTCTCTTGAATACACCTTTGGAGATCAGAGAGAGTTATTTTGGTTCATGGGGCTACTGCCTGCTCTTGTTTTTCTAAGATCAGTGGTAAAATTCATGTTTGTTTTAGTAGAAGGAGGCCCAGTGATGAATTTACACTCTTATTCCTTGTGAGAAGCCAAGGCTTGGTGGGATTTTCCTACTAGAGAGAAAGCGAACACTGAAAGCAACCAGAGTATCACTCACAGGAACAGGAAGACCATGAGCTAGCTGGAAAAGAGGGAATGGGTGGCCCTGGAGCACTTATTAGAGGACTGTCAGCATAGTGAGTTCCAGAACAAGGGGTAGCCCAGTGCTGTGTTCTGTCCAGTACCTGCCCTGCTGTCATGCTCAGCACCAGGCCCTGCTTCGGTGAGAGCTGCAGCTGTCGGAGTCCTTGCAGAACAAACCCCCGCCGAGCACAGACTGAAATCACTTTTCCATATGCATGAGGAGATACCACAGGTGACACCACCAAAATGACATCCCCTAGATCATAAAGAGGGTAAGAAAAGCAGAGTATTACTGTCATAGAAGCTGTGGGATCAGTGCAAAGCAGCTCTCACAGTGGGTAGTTCCATCCTGAAGCACATCCCAAACAGTGACTGTGTTTTTCAGTTTATTTGCTCTATCCAGCTCATAATGACAGCAATCAAAGGCCACCCTAGGAAGCAGGGCTAGGATGCAAAAGATATTACTGATGATGCCATAAGCTTTATGACTCAGCTACCCCAGCCAGTGTGTCTCATCAGGCCTGGGAGGGATCTGGCTCAGCTCACGTGCGGACGGTGTGTCAGCCCTGGCTCCCTATGGGAGCTGTCACCACACAGCACTCAGGTCTCTCAAGGACTGGGGGCCTGATAAGCCTGGCCACGCAAGAACAGCTTGTTCTTGAACAATTTGGCCACTATAAAGGGCATGAAGCAGCCCCAGCTCTTCCTCTCTGCTCTCACTGGTGGTCTTAGTCTGTAGCTGCTTCTGCAATCCTGCTCAGCATCACCTTCTGCTTCCTCCTGTCCCTCCCTTAGTCCTGTCTTTAACCTTCACCCCAGAGCCTGCCTTGTGGCACAGTCTCCTGAAGCTTTGCAGCCACCTGTGACCATGACTTCACCTCACTCCTTGGTTTGGGATATCTAGGGCCTCACAGGTTCCATGGTCATCACAGTAATAGGCCAGCCTGCTCTGTCCTACCTGATCCTCATCCACTAGGTCTAGCTGCTCCAGCCTCTCCTTGTATCCCTCATCACAGCAGATGAAGCAACTGGAATTTACATTGGGTTAGAACCTTGGGCTTTCAGACTCCTGCTTTCCGAGGTGAATCCCAAACTCCCTGCCAACAGGTGGAAACACATGCTGTGAGAGCCTACAAGGCCTCTGGAGCAGTCTAAGCACCATCTTAGGTACTACACAACAAGCTCAAGACTTTTCCCCAAAGCCTCTGATCTAACTGAGGTCTTTGCTTTGTTCTAATCTTATTTTGGGTCTCTGTTTCTACCATCACCTTCATTATTACACTTTCCACAGCTTTGTTCCCCTCTTCCATAACCTGCCAAGAGTGAGCTCTGAAGACAAATCCTCACTGCCACTTGTACATGGGTTTCCTCTACGCTGCTCCATTAATTTCTCTTAGCTCTAATCAAATGCTATAATGAGGTTGGAGGATTTTAGTCTCTGTGTCCCAATTACACTTGGTTTTGAGAGTAGGACAGTGAATATTTGTTTTTATTCTCGACTTTGTGATATGGATAATCCTCCCTTCAGGGTTGTGACCAAAGTTCAGCCTGGTAGCTCAAAACAACAGCACCAAAACAAGGAAAACCTTGTGTTTATCACTAAGGATGGGACAGACGGTGTTTCCTTGCTTAAAATTTCTGTTTGGCTTTATGGCTTTAACACTGTGTTTAAGCTAGACATATTAGTGCCACATTCATTATATGGAAACTGTCAAAATTTAGGATTGTGGGTGGTAAGATTTTGGTTCCTCTCCAGTTGATAACACTAAAAAATACCATTTTTTTTTTGCATACACATATCCCAAATCAAGAAGAATACTTGGGTCACTAAAACTTGGATTACTGAGAAGGGGCAGATCTGGTGGGAGATGCAGTCTATCTGTTCTGCATAGGTAAATATTCCTGTCTCCTGCTGGAGACCTGGGGGAAGGAGTTAGGGAACGTTTCCTTTCCTTAAAACCCCACAAGGTGTCTGCTCCCAGACCAGATTTACAGCTTCCCTTCTGAGAGCCATAATCCAGTTATCTGAGGAACAAAGCTTGACAGTGACTTCCTGAGCCCAAATACAGATGGAACGTGGTGCGGTGTAACTCAGCAGCCCACAGCAACTGTGAATCATTAATAGCCATAAAAGGAAGGGGAGGCAGAAGATGTGACTCATTCCATCAGTAGCCACCAGCTGCCATCAATCCCAATCCCAAATAACAGAGCCAGTGGCTGGCTGCCAAACTACCTGAGTTAACATGCGCCGTTACACCAAAGCGTATCTCAAAACTGAGACTGGTTTTTTCCTTTCTCCCTCCTCCATTTTCCTCCTGTCACCCTCTGTCACTTCTTGCTCCTTTCATTTTTTGCCTTATGCTTTCATTTTTTTCTCATGGATTCTTTCCTTTGGCAATATAATTTCCCATGCCTTCTTTCTATGTCCCTACAATCCTGCTTTTCCCTTCTGCCAACTTCTCCCTGACAGCTGCTGAACTTCTGCTCCCCTCAGGTTCCATTCCCATGAAACTCTCTGCAACCGTGGGAACAAAACCAGCCAGGAATGCCCTAAGCATTGTCCAGAAATCCCTTTCACCCAGATGTGCTGTACCAGGCCCCACTGTCAGCACGATGGCTTTTTCAGCAGGTACCCCAACACCAAAGGGATTCTTCTTAGCCAGGCAAGGCCTTGGCAGGTGGCCCTTGGACACAGCCTGGTGCCAGTTAGGTACGAATTCAGAAGCTGAAGACTACTCCTAAAAAAGGGAAAAGGGGGATTTGAGTGGAACCAGGTGAATATTAGTCCCATGAAGTGCTTTCTGACTGTGTGGTCAGTCCTGCCCTAAATGAAGCCTTAACCATGAGGTAGATGATCTCTGATCAGATAAACAAGTAGTTTAAGGACCTGTCACATGCTTTTTCTTTGAGGGACAGGCTCCTCTGTGCATGGATTTCCCAAGGGGTCTTTTTCTTTTTCTCCCTTCAGTGACATCTAAGCAGCCCACAAGACCCAGCAGCTGCTCCCATGAGGAGGATGAGGTGGTAACACTCCTCTGCCACTTCATTTTAGGCAAGAGTGTTCCACTAGAAATTCATTCCTGACTCTAAAACTGGCCAGGTCACAGCCCTGAGCAATCCGGGGAAGCAGAATTTCCTGAGACAGGTGGGCTGGAGTAAGGTGATACTGTCAGTGAAGGAGAACCATAACACCTCCAGATTCATTCCCTAACACTGGCCTTTGGTAGTTGAGACAAGCATGGCTGGACACTGAGGCAGCATCATGCCCTGGAGATCAATCTTTTCTTCATCTGCTTCTGCCCCAGCTGATGAAGGACTCTGAGACCTAAAGAAAAATGATAAATATTAAAAGCTGTTACACCAGGTTCTGACTCAAACCTACTTTCCACAACAAATCCAGGGCCACAGAAGCTTCTCTGGTAAAACTGCTTCACTGGAAAAGCCATTTCAATCCCTTGTCCATGACATGAGCTGCATCAAGGTCTCTCTGACTGAACATCTTTTTGTATTACACCCCCTGAAGTTCTCCGTGTTCAATTAAAAGGAGCTAATGCAAAGTAGCCAGCTTGGCAAAGAAATCTGGGAATCAAGAAACATGTCAGGCTGCACTACCAGAGCTTTTCCCACCCACAGACACATCAGAGTTTTCACTTCGGGTTCTCTAGCCTGAGTTTAACCAGTTTGGAAGGTTCATGTTAGGCAACAAGCACAATCCCTGCAGAGATGTTCATGCCAGTGAAACATCTACAACATTCTTGCCTACCCAAAAGGACCAGATCAGGGCAGGCTGAACAGAAGGCGTGGTTTGCAAGGCAGGGGCTGTCTGGGAACAGTCTGGCTGGAGCTGTGAGCACAGGCTGCTCAGGCAAACCTGCCCCAGCCCTTCCACCACCGAGTTTGGCTGGAATATATCCTGCTGAGCTTGGCTGGAATACATCCTGCTCACTCACTCCCAGGAGCCCACGGCATCTGCAAGTATAATCTGGAAAGGGCAATCTGAGCTGCAGTTTGTATTCCTGTCTCCCAATGGACCAAATTACCAGCATTAGGAGAAAGACAAGTGCATTATTTAGAATGTAGAGCCGCTTCAGACCAAGTTATACCAGAGGAGCAGAATTCATCATCTTTGTAAGAGGAAAAAAGCATCCTTGAGGAAAACAAACAAATAAATAATAAAAACAAACAACCATAAATCCAAACCAAACAATAAATTAAATAAATAATTATATAGAAATAAGTAACATAATAATAAATATATGTAACAATATAGATTTGTATAATATATTCACAATTAATTTATAATATATATTATAACACGTTTAAATATAAATTATAAATTTATAAACATACATTTATATATTAATAGGTAACATATAAACTACATATAAATGTATAAGCAAATGTATGATATCAATTAATAATACCAAATTTATATAATAAGATAATAAATAAGTCAGAAATAAAAAGACAAAATTTTAAATAAATATAATTAAAAATAAAATTAAAAATAAATAAATCACCACATTAATTTTTTCCCCATCTTAAAAATCAAAATGATGAGAGTGGCTGTTGGTGGCCAAGCAGAGCTGAACTCTGACACCCAATCCCTCCCCAGCATCAAGTTAGTTCCACATGGCTGAGCTTTGCCACTCTGCAGAAAGCAGTGCCAGCACTGCAGCTGACCTCCCCTCCAGCCCTGATGCCACTGTGCCACCCTGTCCACAGGAGCAGCCTGGATTCCAAAAACCTGCCCAGGACCTGTAGTGGCAGGGCCTTGCTTAAGCTTTCTGCAGCAGTTTCACCACAGCATCATTTATTCAGCAACACTAAAAGGAGATGCCCAGGGCCTGAAAAACCCCGGTGCAGAGGCTGTACAAAGGCTGGGACACAAACATGACCCAGGGAGAGGAGAGCTTCACTTTGATATTATAGAATCATTAGGGTTGGAAAAGACTCCAAGATCATCAAGTCCAACCTTTCAGTGAACTCCCAATGCTCACTAAACTGTGTCATGTCTACTTGCTTTTTGAACGCTGCCAGGGATGGGGACTTCACCACTTCCCTGGGCAGACTTTTCTAGTGCTTAACCCTCCTTTCAGTGTAGAAATTTTCCCCCATATCCAACCTAAACCTCCCCTGGCACAGCTTGAGGCCATTTCCTCTTGTCCTGTCCCTTGTTCCCCGGAAGCAGAATCCGACCCCCATCTGATTCCATCTGTCAGGGACTTGGAGAGAGCCAGAAGGTCCTCCCTGAGCCTCCTCTTCCCCAGGCTGAACAACCCCATCTCCTCTCAGCTGCTCCTCACAGGACTTATGTTCCAGACCCTTTCCCAGCTCCACTACCCTAACAATCAGGAAAGAGCCCTCTGAGCACAACAGAGGCCTTGGTTCACTCATAGGATTAAAGGTGCTCCCTGGGCCCTCAGGTCTGAGCCTTTGTCCAGGAAGTTGCAAGATTGTCAGGAAGGGAAGAGATTCTTCTGTGCTGTAGAAAGCACTCATCTCCAGCCAGGAAAAGCTGAAGAGAGGTTTGGGAATGACTGCAAGGGAGTCCAGGTGCAGATGCTGTGCCAGAGCTGCTCAGTGCTCACTTGACAGAGCTGCTCAAGCTTTTCCCCTGTCCCCCCCTTTCCCTCACACCCCTCTNGAGCACAGGCTGCTCAGGCAAACCTGCCCCAGCCCTTCCACCACCGAGTTTGGCTGGAATATATCCTGCTGAGCTTGGCTGGAATACATCCTGCTCACTCACTCCCAGGAGCCCACGGCATCTGCAAGTATAATCTGGAAAGGGCAATCTGAGCTGCAGTTTGTATTCCTGTCTCCCAATGGACCAAATTACCAGCATTAGGAGAAAGACAAGTGCATTATTTAGAATGTAGAGCCGCTTCAGACCAAGTTATACCAGAGGAGCAGAATTCATCATCTTTGTAAGAGGAAAAAAGCATCCTTGAGGAAAACAAACAAATAAATAATAAAAACAAACAACCATAAATCCAAACCAAACAATAAATTAAATAAATAATTATATAGNTTTTTGAACGCTGCCAGGGATGGGGACTTCACCACTCCCCTGGGCAGACTTTTCTAGTGCTTAACCCTCCTTTCAGTGTAGAAATTTTCCCCCATATCCAACCTAAACCTCCCCTGGCACAGCTTGAGGCAATTTCCTCTTGTCCTGTCCCTTGTTCCCCGGAAGCAGAATCCGACCCCCATCTGATTCCATCTGTCAGGGACTTGGAGAGAGCCAGAAGGTCCTCCCTGAGCCTCCTCTTCCCCAGGCTGAACAACCCCATCTCCTCTCAGCTGCTCCTCACAGGACTTATGTTCCAGACCCTTTCCCAGCTCCACTACCCTAACAATCAGGAAAGAGCCCTCTGAGCACAACAGAGGCCTTGGTTCACTCATAGGATTAAAGGTGCTCCCTGGGCCCTCAGGTCTGAGCCTTTGTCCAGGAAGTTGCAAGATTGTCAGGAAGGGAAGAGATTCTTCTGTGCTGTAGAAAGCACTCATCTCCAGCCAGGAAAAGCTGAAGAGAGGTTTGGGAATGACTGCAAGGGAGTCCAGGTGCAGATGCTGTGCCAGAGCTGCTCAGTGCTCACTTGACAGAGCTGCTCAAGCTTTTCCCCTGTCCCCCCCTTTCCCTCACACCCCTCTGCTCTGCTGCAGCAGATATTTTGTCAGTGTTATAAACTTTCAGATTAAAAAACACTCAGTAAAACCAGGAGAGTCCAGGAGAGCCTAAGTAAGCCCTTGGGAGCTGCAGGCCCCTCCCTGCAGCACAGGGATGGTCAGGGCTGCATGATGGAATAATGAATGCTCCAAAGCCCAGTTCCCTCTGCAGCCATTCCCAGACCCATCCCAGACTCCTGAACCTCTCTTGTACCCAGTACTCTGAAACTCTACAGCTATCCCATCACTTCCCAAACTGCATTTCTCACACTGATAGATAAAGGTTTATAAGTCACCTTTCATTTCCACACACTTCTGTTATCATCCTCCAAAGAACCTTTTCCCTCTGAAGTCCCTTATCAGCTGATATGGAGGGACATAGGGCAAAGCCAGAGCAGGTTTCCTGGGAAAAGGCCTCTCAGTGGCACACAACTTGTAGCTCTTCTCCAGCACAGGTCTCCAAATCTTGCTGCAGCTGTATGAATTACAGGCCTGGCTACCAGGGAACAGGGGGTGGGAAGCAACTGCAAGTGTCCCACACCTGGCCAGTGACAGGACACAAGGGAATGGCCTGAAGTTTTGTCAGCGGAGGTTTAGGTTGGATATTAGAAAAAGGTTCTTCCCCCCAGAGGGTGGTTGGGCACTGAACAGGCTCCCCAGGGTTTGGTCACAGCCCCAAGGCTGCCAGAGCTCAAGGAGTGTTTGGACAACGCCCTCAGGGACAGGGTGGGATTGTTGGGGTGTCCTGTGCAGGGCCAGGAGTTGGACTCATGATCCTTGTGGGTCCCTCGGGACCCAGGATATTCTGTGACTATGATCTGCTGCTAAAGAGAGAACTTTTGCAGGCTGTACAACTGGTTGGGAAATACAAAAGCAGATGGATTGCTCCCACCCTCCACTCCTGTTCACCAGGACCTTTAGCAGGAGGCTGACATGTAAAGAACACATTGCCTGTGGGAACAACACTTCCAAACCACCCAGGGCATCACCTGCAAGATGGGTTCAGGATCCCAGCAGCCCTCCCTCCAAACCAGAGGCACAGCTCCCTGTGCACACAGCTGTCCAGGCGGGGCAGGTACACGAGAGGCTCCTCTTGGCTCCTGCCATAGATGGCATTGATGGAATCACAGTCTGTCACTCTGGCCAGCTGTGGGTGAGATGGCCCCACGATGTCCTGCAAGGTGCCACGTGCCTTAGGCCCTCTCACTCCCAAGGCCAGCACTGGTGGAGCCTTGCCAGGCTCCGAAGTATAGGAAGAAGGCAGCTTTTCTGTGGAAACAAACATATGTGTGAGTAAAACATGGAACAGCCTGCCCCAAGGTCATTCATTCCACTCAAGTGCTCTGTCATAGCAGACATGTCATGTCAACAGAGGAACCACCTGGTTACCTGTCCTGTGGGTGATATGCTGGCACATTTTTACCCAATACTAAACCTGAGAATATTCAAGGTGCTCTACCAAAGACAGAGAAGTTGGTTGCCTCCTACTTGCCGTGAAAAGGTGTGTGCACAGTTATTACAGAGCAGGTGATACACTGGAATTGTCCCTGTCCACAGCAGGGGATTGGAACTTGATGGTCTTTAAGGTCCTTTCCCACCCAAACTATGACTCCAAGTCAGCATTTTAACTTCCTGTTCATGTACACAAACAAGGCTGGGGGTCTGAAGGAGAGACAGAACAAGAAAGGGATGTTTTTGAAGGTGACCACAAGCTGGAGATCTTAGGACTTCTTTTTTACATTATTTCCTTTGAGATCAAATACAGAATTTGTAAAATGATATATCCAGGCAATATTTGGTTAGCCATCTTTATCTCCCTGCCAGGACTTGAACCATGGCTTCCCCTATGTCCTGCATCAACTCTGCCCTACATTTTTGGCAAACCTTTTTCCATGTCTACTCACAGCATACTTGGGGTTCAGGAAGTAACCCCAGAAAAAGCAAATTTGGCTTCTCTGCAGTTCTTACTGCAGATGTAGAAAAAGCAGTGAGGTGTGTGATTTTCTTCCCTTAGGTTTAAAAACATATTCAAATACATAATTTCTTACATAAGAATCAGAAGGCAGAACGTAAGTCTCCAGAGCAGGTAGATAATGGAGCATCTGGCTGTAAATATTTAAAATAATAATTTTCAAGTTTTCAAGCTAAGGGTAAAAATCTAATTTACAAACTCATCCAGCAGTTCTCAGCTCAAATGAATTGTCTCTTCATCCAAAATGTTCTTAAATAATGGTGCCTAGTACAGAGCATTGAAGCAGATCAGCTGCCTGTCAGCTCCTAATGACTGGTGATTTTATGGTTTTCTTATTCATTTCTGGAGTCCTCCAATTCTCCAGCTATCACTAGGAATGTATTACATGCACAGCACCAAGACAACTGCAATCCCATTCCTAAGGCAGTCTGCTCCTATTGCTTTCAAATGCAAAAAAGGAGCAGGGAGACTGGAGAATTTTCTCTGATTAAGTTGGTCTTCACTCACCTTCTGCCAGAGGAAAAGGAAACACATTTCCCTCACTCTCAGCCTGCCTATACCTTTCCCAAGGGAAATGGATTGTATGAGATGGTGTCACATACAAACCTTCCAGGAGAATTGCCCGGCTTAAAAGAAAGCACAGGCCAGGCTGTACTGCAGAGACAATCTCTAAACTTTGCAACTAATGCAACACCTGTTGCTCTGGAGTGATGCTGCATTAGCAACTAATAATATTCCATAGTGCTTTAAGACAGGTTTCTCAGATTCTCAAATGGGGAAAAAATAAAGACTTGTACACGCCAATATTTGACACATTGGTGTTTAATATTCAAGACTTTGTGATTTGAGTTCAGAGATCAGAGAACCCAGATCATTTTTATTTATCTTATCTTGTTGCTCTCCCATCTCAGATGGGATTTTATTACGGGATTCTATTAAACAACATGACATTTTGGTGGTTTTATCAGCCAGTGCAATTACAGGACAGCTAGATCAGTACTTTGCCCATGCTTCTGAAGTCCCATAGGCAATGGCATAGGGGAATTGTAGAAGATGGATTTTCTGCAGCTAAAACCTTCAGGAACATCAGTGGGGAACTAAATTATTACATTTAACTCACATGAGTCTAACCCTGGAGCTTAGGGCACTGCAGTGTGGGAAAGCTCACTGCAAAGGAACAACTAAAGTCTGAGACACAAAAATATATCAAGGCTTAAAAATTCAACTCATGGATATTCCACACTGGGAACAGAAGGAAAGAAACAGCCCGAGATATTCTATAATTTCTTTTGGGAAAGATACAGGAACTGATAAAGCAAATCTGATACCTTCTGCCCATGCCCACAGCACCACATCACCCTTAGATTTACAGATCTTTGCCTTCCCTTCAGCACCACCACGGGATCAGAAGGGAAACAGGGCTCACCTGAGCTCGAAAGCAGCACCTCCTGCCGGGGGTAGAGCAGGCGGAGGCCACACACGTCCAGGCCACAGCAGAGCACCAGCTGCAGCAGGTGATGGGCAGCCAGGGGACTCTGGAAGAGCCTTTCAAACAGCAACACCATGGCAACCTAACAGGAGGAGCACGTTGGAAAAATGAGACAAATGCTTCCAATGCCCTCAACAACCTCACAGCTGCATCCCTTCTGCTCACCTCTGGCTCCCAGGATGGATCCACACTGCAGAAGCTGCAAAGAGGCTTGGTTTTGGTTTATGTCTATGTGCAGCTCACACAGAAGGCTCTTAGCTTTGGACTGAATCACAACTATCAATGATAATTATAATTTAATCTATTTCTGTTGATATAATTGTGGTTTTGTCATATAAACCTAACAGTAAAAAACCTGTGAGGTCTCCAGGGCAGAGACCAAAGCCCATCACTTGTGGTGTTTAACTTTGTGTACTACCATTTACCCAACCTTCTAGAAGATCAAATAATAATAGACCAACTGGTTGTTTCTTTACACCTATAAAAGTGCCAAAATCAACATTAATAAAAAATCAAAAGGCAAACACATCACTGTACTGTCCCAAATTTACATTTTGGAGTCTTCTCTACCAGACTTATCCAATTCACCCATCCTGGCATGTAGGAAGACACACACCAACACGTTCTGACTGTCTTTACTCAAAAGGCAAGCAAATTATTATTATTTTCTCATCAGAGAAACAAATTCTTTTAAAAAGCAAGTTCTTGACAACAGGCAGTTGTGTGGATAATAAATTGTTTAGCTCTAGATCAGACAAGCTGATTGTACTGGCCCCAGATTTGGGAATGGTTCTCCTGGAAGCAGAGCAGCACAAGGATTTCCCCAGCTCAAGGTTTACAACTGCAGCAAATGCCAAATGAATTCATCACTACTGGACACTTGAAATGAAATGCTACTCCCCCATAAAGACATTATGAGGCTTATACCAGCATGATAAATGAAGATATAAATTTACTCAAATCATATAAAAGTGGGCTAATTAGGAATAAAAGCTCTATTTCTCTGTGTTTGTCTATCTCAAGCTTTCCAGATATCAGTCCAGCACTCACAGCAGCCAGTCAGGAAGTATTTTCCTGTAGCTGCTCAGAGTCCCCAGGGCCTGGCTGCCTGGGCTGGGGACCAGCACTGCTAACACAGCCATCCAGCATTGGGAAACCTCGGGAGCCTGGCACTTGGCTTTGATCTCTGTCACAGCTTTGTTGAGGTGGGCCTGGCCCACCAGGATGTCACCAATTCTGGCCACTGTCCAAACCCATGGACTTCATGGCTTGGCCTTGTCACTGTGGATTCCCACCTGGACACTGTGTCCAGCTCTGTGGCCACCAACACAAGAAAGATGTTGGAGTGAGTTCAGAGGAGGCCATGGAGATGCTCCAAGGGCTGGAGCCCCTCTGCTCTGGAGACAGGATGGGAGAGCTGGGGGTGTTCAGCTGGAGAAGAGAAGGCTCCAGGGGGACCTCAGAGCCCCTTTCAGTGCCTAAAGGGGCTCCAAGAGAGATGGAGAGGGACTTGGGACAAGGGCCTTGAGGGACAGGACAAGGGGGAATGGCTTCCCACTGCCCGAGGGCAGAGATAGATGGGATATTGAGAAGGAATTCTTGACAGTGAGGGTGCTGAGGCCTTGGCACAGGTTGCCCAGAGAAGCTGTGGCTGCCCCATCCCTGGAAGTGTCCAAGGCCAGGTTGGATGGGGCTTGGAGCAACCTGGGATAGTGGAAGGGGTCCCTGCCCATGGCAGGGAGGGGGATGAGATGATCTTTAAGGTCCCTTCCCACCCCAACCAGCCTGTGGTTCTGTGACTCTTGGCTGACCCTGGTTCCTGCTGCTGGACCTGCTCCGCTCTTCTCATTAACAAATTATTTTACACAGGAGGAGGTCCTGTACTTTTTGATGTGCCTTCCTAAAAAGAGGGAAACATGAGCTAACTTAAATCACCTTCTCATCTCCGGGGGTAAAACGAGTAGAATTACTTCCTACTTGTTCAAACAACACACACAGTTTCTGCAGGTCAGGTAGTACCAGAACTTTCAGAAATTTCTTTGAATTTTTCTGAGCCCCAGTTTAATCAAAGCTGTGCTGTACTCTGGCTTACAGTCAAGTGGTTTCAGGTTATCAAAATTTTGTCTACTGTTTCTGATTTGCACCTGGATGGTAGCAATTTCTTCAACCCACACATTTCAAAGTTTAATCTTCTGTGGCTCAGAGCAATCAGCACATCAATACTGATGACATGAAACACTCAGCTGATGTATTTAGGTCGGAGTGAAAAATATTTCAAGATCAGTATTTGTACCAAACCTCGAGACTGAAATATTCCAGGTCACTTCATTGTCTCTCACATCATCCCACAGGTCATTGTTCCTTACCTCAGTGTCTGTATCTCTACAGGCCTCCATAGCACTGCTCTCAGGGAAGTATTTGTCATCACTTTCCACTGTCTGCCAGAAAAATCCATTCGGCACCGCAAACACCTTCTCCACTGCCTGAAAGACACGAAGGACATCTCTCATGTGCATGTCCTCTTGGTCCCTTAAACAAAGGGCTGGGAAAACCAGAGTATTTTATGGCTAGAGAGCACTCAAGGATGCACCTGGCAGATTAAACTCATTAGCCCAGTGCTGTTAATTTATGATTTACTTTCTTACGACCATTCCACTTGCTCCAGTTAAGTGATACCCCAAGAATATGAATCTGCAACTGCTTCCTGAGAGCCTGAGCATTCCCAGGGTCCAAGCCAGTGACTCTCCAATATGCAGAGCACTCACAGACATCAGCAGGAGCTGCATCCACCAGGCTGAGGAGTAGAGCCCTCGATTCTCCAGTGCTGAGCACTCAGCAGCAAAGGGCTTTGCAAAAGCAATGCTCTAATTAACTAATCAAATGGAAGTGTAGGGAAGGAATTTCATGAACTTCTACATGCCTGTAACCAAAATAGGACATTTCTCCTGTGCTCATGTCACCACAAGTGACACATATCTGTAAGTCTCACTGTGTCACATACTCTGGGATAGGCAAAAAGCTGCCATTTAGGTCACAGCTTGACACAAGTGCAGCATTTCCCAGGCTCAGCACCTTGTTTTGTTTCTAATACATCTTCTGGGCAGCCAAGCAAGCAAGTTGTACAAGTGCAAGGGTAAGGATGTGTCACTCATGGGAATGTGCTGTGACTGGATGCTCAGTAAGCAAGGCCACAGTCCAGGGACAAAGGCAAGTTTTGAAAGTCATGTTTGGGAAGAACTCATATTGAACATTCCAGAAATACAGATGCATTTAGGCAGAGTTCACAGGGAGCAGGATTCATTCCAAGAATAAAAATAAAAAGAAATAGTCACTTTTGAGACACAGATTCAGGTGTAGCTCAGAGTGGCTTCACTTTTAACATCTCTGCTTTGATTTACAGCAGTTGTTAATTTGTCCTCCTCTCATGTGGACTGACCTTTTCAAAAAGCAGAAAAAGAAATTAATTTTCAACATGGTCTCATCAGGACTTTTATTATGGAGAGAAAAGGGGCTAACACTGCATGGAGAAGCATCCATTCTGCATTCTGAGGGACATAAAATGCTGTTTAATTGTGCAATCACCTGAGAGATTCTGCGTGTGCTGCTTGGCCAACAACAGGCACTTCACAGCATCCTACAAATGTTTAAAAAGAACAACCAGAAAATCAAATTAATTCGAATATTAAAACCTTTCTGACAACTGCCTTTCCACTTCAGTAACCTCGTGTGTTGTCTCCTTCCTCTATTTCCTGTGTTTCATGAGATATTTGCCTAAAAGCAGAACCAGAGATTTCACTTTTCACCCTGTTTCAGTCAAATCAACTACACCAAATCCAGAGTTTTGGCATCACTCAGTGGATTGGTCCATTCTGTCCTGCAATTCATCATTCCCAGCCTCCCCTGGTGATATTACACTTGGTTGCTTTGGAAAATACCGTCAGAGGAAAAGTGGATTTAGGGAGACAAATCTCTGTTTCCAATGTAAAACACCAGCTTGTACATGCAACACTGGCACAGTATTCCCATTCCACAAAGCAGGAATGCAGCAAGACCCCAGGCTTCTATTTATTCAAGCTGTTCCTTGACCAAACCTCACATCTATGACGATTCAAGAAGAAAGAAAAGGGACAAATGTGGTCAAACCAATGCCAGCCTCTATTTCCACGGAAACCTTCACGATAATCATGCAGCCCCAGTTAGGATACACTTGGAAATCCAAGGTACAAGCTGCTCTTTAGAAGTCCCATGGTGTAGGCTGTGGATCAGAGTGATCCCAGGCCAGCCCTTCTCCCTGCCAGAGCAGGGATCTGGCCACGCCTGGGAATTCACAACTGTTCATGAGATCCATCAGATTCTGTCTTCTAACAGCCACCCTGAACATGGGTCCACAAAGCAGCAGAAAATGAAGCTCAAAAAGTCTTAGTTCTCCTAGAAAATCCTTCTCCTCACGAGTTAGAAAACACACAGATGGCTGTGATACGAGAGCCCTGCTTTTCCAGTCTGGCTCAAATGTACCAGAGGAGAACTCCTGGCACAGCCTTCCTATCCATGAGCACAAAAAATAGGGAGAAACTGATTTTCCTTGAGTGTGGAGAGAATTGCATGGAGCCAGTCATTGCAATACGGATATGAGCCCTTTCTGACACCAAACACACAGCAACCCTCCACAGGCAGTAGCAGGACCCCATTGCTACTGAAATTACCAACAATTTAGCACTATTTATGATACTTCAGTGCTACTTTTAATGTTCCATGAGAGTGTAGATGTGAGAATTGTATTGGTTTCACCTCAGGGCTGGTTCCTCTCACACCTTCAACAACCTCAGAGCAGCTGAGGAAGCCCCTCCCAGTTCAGTGGACCCATCACCTCCAAGTGCTGACCTGTCCCCCAGCAGGAGGAGGAGATTCCCCCCCAAGAAAAAGGGGTGGATACCTACCTGAAAGTACCCCTCCTGTGAGGCTCTGCAGACTCTGAGCACTGTAACAACCTCACATCTCATGGGAAAGGCATTACCCAGGGAGGAAGGTTCCCCACATCAGCCAACAGCAGCTGCACAGCCCCAGGGATATCTTGACTTATGCTATGACAGGTTTCAAACCCCAGACTCATGGAAGCCGAACCATTCCCATAGCTGTGTCTGCAGGGCTTCTTCCAGCACTGACATCCTCTCCATTCACACTGTCACAACCAGGAAAACTGGGAAGTCCATAACCTCCCATTTGTATTATTTCTTTTTGTCAGTTATCTTTGTTCTTATTAGGTTTGGGTGACAAATTCTGATTTCTGCCTCCTGACAACACTGGAAAGACCAGTTTGCATCATAAGTAGGACTGAACACGCACCAGTTTTTCAAAAAGCATTTAAAAGAAACCCCAAGCTACTGCTTTGTTTCAGACAACATTACCCAGACGAAGCCAGACAGTTCTGGGAAGGAAATTCACAGCAGAACAAAAACGTGTTGTAAAATCCTGAGCAGAAACAAGGACAAGCACATTTCAGAGCAGGCTGGAGCTGCGTGCAGCCAACCCATGAATATTTAACTGTCACACAGAAATATGACCAAACCCATGATCTCTTCTTCATGCTTCCAGTGTATTCTGTTCCCATCTCTGACAACAAAGAAACAGCTTTGGCTGTCAGATGATCTAAGAGAGTCTTTTAAGTGGCAATGAGTCTTCCAGGCTGCTTCCCAATCCCAGCAGGAAAACAGACACTGCAGGAAGAATCTCCATGTATTCCACAATCTCATCTCCTCACATGCAAGATCCTTTCCAAGGCAAAGTGCTCAGCCATTATCACTGTGAGACAACACCAAACCCCTGCAGGAAGGTGCTGCATCTTCCAAAACCTCCAGAGCCACTGTAAATTCCATAACCTGTCCCTTCCAGCCCTGTTGAGCACAACAGGGGCAGCAGAGGAAACACTTCTCTCACTCCAGCAAAGTTCATGTCTGATATGATTCACCAAATCATGCCCCTGATTTGGTGAGCATCACTCTCAAACTCTCTCCTCTCCCCACTGCCATGAATCAGAATACATTAACATAATATTCCTTGTGGAATCCAGATTAACACAATGTTCCCTGCACATCTTCCCTCCCCAGTGTGCATGCTCTCGTCAGATGGATACAGAATTCAGTATTTACAGAATTTAGCATAGGATCTCCTTGACATAATTCTTCTCCATATTCTGAACCAGCAATTCATCTGAATAATGTATGGGAAGTTCCCATGCTTTTTCCTCTTTCTGGAAGTCTTCTTGCAACTTGGAGGAGACACTTCTTGCCTGGTAGATTCTCATTTCAATGAATTCACTGAAGAGGATATATTTTATTATTATGGATAATTTTAATTTTTTTTTAATGTGACTAATACATGAAAGAGATGCTATAGGAAAGAAAGATCCTAAAGGAAATGTGGAGGGACCAAAGGAAGATCCCAGGCAGCAAAAAGGCTGGGATGGAGAGGGCTAGTCAAAGAAGACGTGACTGTATTTCAGGCTGTTTGAAATGGATCTCACTTCCCTTTTTCCCCCTTCTGGATAGGGAAAGGGATGTATAAAACACAGATGAGAGAGTGAGACAGTAACTCCCAGCCTTTGAGCCCATCATGCACAGCACTAATGGCAAAGCACATTAGCTCAAGAGTTCTTTAAAGCTGCTCTTTTCTGCAATAACGAGCAATGGGCACAATTTAAATGTGAGCTATCAAATTTTAGGAAGAATGAAAAACTGTATTGGTTTATTCCTCCCCAAGCTATGCCTTCATCTTTGTGCCAGCTCTGTAGACATCACTGCAGTTCTTCCTCCTTTTAAAGGTTAGGGGTTTTTTACTTACAACTACCAATGACTGTCTGCATTCCTGGCTCCAGAAAAATCAATTATAGACTCTAGCAGGACTCAGCTGGAGCCAGGATGTCACATCCTCCCTTCTGCCTCCTGAAGACACAGCCAGGCAGCTACTCTGTGCTGCAGCTGTGGATTGTTTTCTATAAGTTTACAGAGATGAGGTCTCAGGACAAACATTTTACCCTCAGACAAGTCACATCCCTGTGGAATCATCAAGTCATATTTATCACATGTTTATCACAGATGTATCACAGAATATTCTGAGCTGGAAGGGACCCACAAGGATCATCGAGTCCAAATCTTAAGTGAATGGCCTGTATAGGGATCTAAGCCACAACCTCGGTGTTATTAGCACCATGTGCTGTTACCAAAGCTGTTGATACAACTTTAACAGGCTGCACAGGAAACTCAGGGTGTCACACAAGCAAGATGAGGCCTTTTGCACCAACTCAGATAAAGACAAGATGAGCAAGACTTGGAAAGCAAAGGGCAGGATGAACCTGTCCTTTTGAACTTCCTGCTTTCCAGCTTCAGCCTGGATTTCAAACAGCCAAGCTGCTGGACTCCTATCATGCTGCAGGTCTCATCCTGCCAGGTCTGGGTTGGGGAAGCAGAGGAAGAGGAGCTGGTTTGGGAGTTTTATCCCTCCCTCATGCCCAGCTGAGCTGCACAACAATCAGGTCGTTCAAGCTTTGGAGGAGGATAGCACAGCTCTGAGCTGTGCAGTAACTTAGAGCTCACAGCAATGTGTGGATCAGGTCTCAGAGCTGAACAAATTGTGCTGCATTCCAGGCAGTTCAGGCTGGAAAACAAAACATGGCTTGGCCCAGCTTAGGTGCTCCTTTCATAGCATGAAAGGAGGAACAGAGAACACATGGGGTAATAACCCAAAAAACCCAGCATGATTGCCCCCACCACAGCATAACCCAGTTTTTACAGTCTGGGATGTGGGAAAGGCAATGCCCACACAGCCACAGGCTGAAGAGAGTTGAGTGAAGAGCTGATGTGGTAGTAACAGCTCCCTGAGCATGCCTTCCTTAGCAGTGAAGTTAAAAGTTGTTATAGTAAAAGACAGTGGAAGATACTGAGGGCACCAAGGCCCTGGTGCCTGTCAATGAAATAATGTCACAGCATTCAAACTCTAAAGCTCAGAGTGTTCTCGTTGAGCTCATGCTGAAACACAGACTCACAGACCTGAAAGGTTCTCTGGAATTGCCTCCCACTCCCTCTTCAGAGGCTGCACACAGAGCTCAGGCAATCACATCTCTAAATCAGGTCCTTTAAGTGCACAGAGCAACAAGTGCTATATCCAGGCCCTGCTTTTCCACAGCGTCCACAGGGATTTTGATTTCATCAGCCACGTACAGCTCTTGTGCTACATGGTTATTTTAGTATTTGAAACAAAATGGGCAACTTTTGAAGCCTGTGTGTGTGTGTGAGGCTCCTCTGGTAACACAGTTCACATCAACTCTAGCAGGGGAAGCCCAAAAGGCTGAAATATCACATGAAAGAACCGCTCTACTTTCTGCCAGTCCCCTCCCATACATCAGCCTTCCTGTTAGGTCAGTCTGTGCTGGTTGATTGTTTTGGCAGGACAGGGTTAAACATCAGGGCTATTTAGCTCCCTGTACCCAGTTCTGGAGTTCTTATCTCTGCTTGGCCAGAAAAAAAAGATTAATTAAAAAAAATTGGAGCTTTACTTAAATGAAAAGTAAGGAGGAAATTTGTGTAGACCTGCCCTTAATCACTACTATTGTCTTAAAAAAGAACACACAACCCTCCTGTCAGAGGAGGGAATCTACTTAAGGGAGCAGCACAAGGGGAACTGATCACTTGGAGATTCAACAAAATCGATTTTCTGAAACTAAAAGTAAAAATCTCATTCACCTTGACTTAGGATTGGAGGTTCCCTTTCTTCCCTAAAACCTCACAACCACCCAACACTGCCATGCCCTGCCTGCTCTGTCCTGGCAGGCACCTGCAAGGTTGGGAGCTCAAGGAGATGCCCAAGATGGAAGGAGACCAAAAGATAATAAGCAAATGTCCCAGTATCAGAACAACTGAGGGGAAGGAAGAGAATTCCAGTATGGAGCGAACAGGCAGAGGAAAAGCAGCACCAACACTATGTATGTGTCTGCATCCCTAAGGTTAATGCATCCTAAGGATTAGCAGCAGAAAGTACTTTTATTTTATGCTAATATGAAAAAATCCTCTTTCTGCTAACAGGGGACCCTGCATTAATGGCTTCCACAGGGATGCTGTCACTCCTGACCTAACCTGGGGTTTAATGACTGCACTGGGAGCTCCTCCTCCTCTCAGGAGTGAATTGCTGCAGGTTAACAGGCTGTGTGCACAACACTAATAAAAATACCTAAAAAACAGCACAACAATGTTTGGGGTCCAGAACAGACAGAAGATCCACCAGAGGAACTGACTGAAAAAAGACATTGGTTCCTGCACTAACAAAAAACGAGCACAAAGGTTATAACAATTACTGCTGGCAACTGCTCATCAAATCACACACAGAGCCAGTCAGTGCATAAAAACACAGCAATCCCAGGGGAGATTCCCTCTCCTTCCTCTCCTACCCTTTGTTTGTAATCCACCTGGAGCAAAGGGAGGTACTCACTGCATGCTTCTCCAGCACACGGGAGGGGGTTCTTTGCTCTTCTTGTTTTGTATACACTGCCTCAAAACAAATATAAATATATAAAAAGCAAAGCATGGATCACTGGCTTTGCATCAAACCTTCAAACCAATGAAGTTAAAAGAATATGATATTGAATTTCCTATGCAGCACTTTTTGGTTGGATTTTAATGACACTTGGGAACATTCTCAGTTGGTACCACTTTGTAAAGCTCCAGGGCAGACAGCAGGGTTAGCTGCTGCCTGCTGAGCATGGCTCATTGAGCCCTACTTTGGAAATCAGCCTTTCTGCTTAAACAGTCCTAAAAATGTGGCTACCCCATCCCTGGAAGTGTCCAAGGCCAGCTTGGATGGGGCTTGGAGCAACCTGGGATAGTGGAAAGTGTCCCTGCCTAAGGCAGTGGCTGGAATGGGATAAGCTTTAAGGTCCTTCCTACCCAACCTATGAATCCTGTGATTCCATGATTTTGTGAAAAAGTCACAACACACTGTGAGCTCAGACTAACCCAGGCCTGGGAACCTGGGTAGCACAGAGCACTTGAACTCGGGAAGGGAATGTGGCTTTTAAATTGACTTCAGGTTTTCTATGGCATCAAGGCAAAGATCCACCCCCAGAAAGTGCCTGCTATCTTGCTGTTCCAACTCCTAATGATTTATAATTCCCCTAATAAGGGATTTGCATAAAAGCCCTGACTGTTTTAAATGATGTCTTATGCCTTAAAAGCTACAGCAGATTTCTCTTTTACGAGGATGTCAGGCTGCTTTATGGTACTTGGTCCTGCTTGAAAGCCCCAGTGACTGCAAATCAACAACACTAAGCCTCCCTATTCCTCCAAAGAAAGTGGGATAAACCTTTAGGCAAATTGCTAAGTGCACTGCTAAACCCCTAAGCTTTCATGGCATTGATTCTCAGAGTCATAGTAATCCCCCCCAATCTGGTCAAAAATGCAGAAAAGTTCTTCTGCTACATTATTTTCAAAACTAAAACTTCATTGTGAACCAGAATTGCAGGTTATGCCATTCCCTGGAATTGTGTCTCAAGGGTTTTGTTGATCTAGAAATATTGGGAAAAGTCCACCAGTGTGGTGAAGTCATGGGGAAGAAACAAGTAGAACATTCCCTCAAAAGGTAGAGAAATCAGGCCATGTTAAATTTGCTTTGAAAACCCACTCTAAATATTTACACTAAGGTAGGAAAGGCTGTTAAAGGCCTAAAAGCAACATTAGATGCCCTCAAGGAATAAACTCCCCCAATAAGTATACTGAATTCTTGTAACGTTTTGTTCACTGGAATGTTGTTATGGAGCACTTGCTAAGTTGAAAGAGGTGAAAAGTTAATTATTATTCTACATATAGATAGCAGAGACTGTTCTTGCAGACATCTCCAGGCAGCCAAGATATAGGAAGCACTTGATTTTGAGAGGTGCTATGTCCTTGTAACCCACACACTTCCCTGGAAATCTACAGATATTGGAATCACAGAATTGAAAATGCAGAATATTCTGATATTAGAAGCATTTGCTTTCAAACTCTGCTTAAATCCTTTGCTAAAGCAAACAGGAATATCTGTTAACACTGAAAGAACAAGTTTTACTGAGAAAACAATTGCCAGAATTCCAAGCTTTTCTGTACAGTACCTGAGGGTCAGGATTAACAGCAATGACGTCACTGAGCAGGACAGAGGGAATTTCAGGAAGAAGTGGACACAGCTGGTTTTGGAAGTGACTGGCCAGTTCTGCCCTCCACCAGACAACATCTGGAAGCCATGTAGAGGCAAGAAATGCAGAAATCTTCTGGTAAAACATGGATGATCCTTGTAGATCTTGTGTGGTCTGCAAAGAGACAAAAGTTAAAAATCATTGGGGAATCCTTTGTGGTGGCCTTGGGAACTTTCTGTCTGTGCCTTGCACCTGCAGCAGCTCCTCCTTCTGCAGCCATCCCAGACTCCAGTTCCACACAGCTGCACCTCACATTCCCAAACCAACCCCTCTAATGCAACACCCCTCTGCCTCCCAATCCATCACACCCCTCATCCCATGTTCATGACATCCATCAGCTCACGAATCCTACTTCAAGGCAGATTACACCACACTTAGGGAGAAAATGCCATAAACAGGACCATAAACCAGCCCAATACAATGAAACATTAATTTCCAAAGGGTTTAATAGGGATATAAATGAAAATATTTATTAATGCCCCATCCCTAGAAGCCTTCAAGGTCAGGTTGGACAGGCCTTGGAGTACAAGGTATCCCTGCCCATGGCAGGAGGTGGAACAAGATGAGCTTTAAGGTCCCTTCCAACCCAAACCAGTCTGTGATTTCTTTTAAGATTGGGACTAATATTAATATTGATACATTAACACTGAATACTTCACCGCTAAATTACTTTTTCTATCATTTAACCTCCCCTCTAAGCCTCACTATTCTTCAGGTTGATTCTTAATTAGCAGAACTTTCAGAGAACAAAACTGGTGACCTCAGTGAGACCTAATCAGAAATTAATAGACTCAACAATCATGCAAAGCATCTTCTCTCCCTCTCTTCCTCTTTGAGGAAGTGAAGGTCCTGCTCTGCTCTGGGGGCAGTTCTAGGGCCACAATGTCACAAGGATCTAAAGCTATGGGAGAGTGTCCAATGGAGGGATACGAGGATGGGGAAGGGTCTGAGAAGAAGCTGAAGGCACTTGGTCTGTTCAGCTGGAGGAGACTGAGGTCAGAGCTCATCAGGGTCTGCAGCTTCCTCAGTAGGGGCAGCTCCAACCTCTGCTCTGTGGGCACCAGGGACAGGACCCCAGGGAACGGCTGGAGTTGTGTCAGGGCAGGGTTAGGTTGGATAACAGGAAAAGGTTCTTCCCCCAGAGGGTGGTTGGGCACTGAACAGGCTCCCCAGGGGTCGGGCACAGCCCCAAGGCTGCCAGAGCTCCAGGAGGGGTTGGGCAATGCTCTGAGGGACAGGATGGGATTGCTGGGGTGTCCTGTGCTGGGCCAGGAGTTGGACTCATGATCCTTGTGAAAACCTTCCAGCTCAGAATATTTTATGCTTCTACTTCACACACAAAGTGGAGCTCAAGGAGGAAAGGTCTGGAAAAAAGCCCCAAATCTAACGATTGTGAGGTGTTCTGAGCCACCAGAGAACAAAGTGATGAAGTGCACAGACAGGAGCCACAGAACTCTGCACAGTGCCAGTGTGCCTAATTGGGAATGACTGGAAGATTCTTAGAAAGCATAGGCTGTAGAAATCTAATTCCCACCAGACAAGCTTGGAACTGCAGCATGTCTACAGCACACAGGGATTACAAGCGGCGAGTGTTGAAGAATTTGTTCAGACAACAAGGAACCAAACCATGTAGGGATGTCCAGACCTGCCTCACTTCTATCAGCTGTTTGGAGAAGGACAGAAGTAAAAATGCCCCAAATTAAACCCCAAAAAACTAACAAAAGTGGGAAGAAACAGAATCATTGGATATAGGAAAAGATGTCATCCTAGTTGAATAAGCCAAAAGGTTTTTTAATCAGCTGAAAACAGGAGCTTTTGCCTGGAGAAACCACTATTGTATTTGTATTTAGAACTATTAGACCTCGAGATGGAGAAATAAAATGTGATAAAAGATACACAAATGACAGTATATAAGAAGTTAATGGCTCACAGCCCCCTTTTAGGGTTAAAAATGGACTCTGGGCTCTACTCATTAACAATATTGAAATATCAATTTGTCATAATGTTAAACATTTATACATACTGGATATATCTTTTCTGCATAATCCAGAAAAAGTAGTTAAGATTTCCCTACATTCCTACAGCAAACAGATGCAACAAAAGCACCTGGAAAGCCAGTCAGATTTTGAAGGTAAGCCCTCATAAGTGGTTCTCTTTGTGCCCGTAGGAGACAACTGCAACAAGAACCAAAAAGTGCCCCAACAGAATTTTGTTATTCAATTCAAACATCAAAAACCTGTACATGAACAGTACAGTGAGACTGAGGACTGATGTGTGAGAAGTAAAACCCAGCACATTTCTCTCCAGCAGGAGCTGAAGCTGCCCAAGGGGAGAAGCAGGGAGACAGGACCAGTTCTTGTCCTTTTCCTTGTCTCTGCTGTGGCTGACATTTGGACTCGTGCTGTCCCTACCAGCTAAGATCTGTTGGGGAAAGCAACAGCTTCATAAATGCCTCAGGGAAAACAAAATTGGCAAAAGGTAGAGCCTCTAATGAGAGGAAACCTGAGTTAGACACAGTCCTGCCTGGAGGAACTGTCCCAATGCCTGGGTGTCACTGCTGTGCATCACAGCCGAGTTCAGGAGTTTTTTGTGATGAAGGTGGTGAGGCCCTGGCACAGGTTGCCCAGAGAACCTGTGGCTGCCTGATCCCTGTAGGTGTTGGATGAGACTAGAGCAACCTGGCCTAGTGGAACCCTGCTTCTTGTGGGGGTTTGGACTCAATGGCCTTGAAAGGTCCCTTCCAACCCAAAGTACACCACTGGGGAAACCGTACAGCTTGTTCCACCAACTTGTGATTTAACCCTTCCCAGCTCCAACAAAACATTCAGAGCAGCCTGAACCCATAGCTCCAAAAGTTCATTCAACTGTGTAATACTGGATGTATGTTTTGAGCATAATCAGTGGTCAGAAATTTTGCTGCTTTGGCCAAACTCTCAGCTGAAACCAGCAGGGAACAAACAGGCAAGTGGGCAGGGGACAGCTCAGTCCCTGTTCCTCCATTTGCTTTGCTCCATGGAGGAAACATCTTGAATTCAGTTGTCTGAGACAGAAATCAGCATTAAACCTTTGTCCAGTCCAGCAGACTGCCTGGTCTCATCAGCTTCTGCCCAAACACTAATGCTTATTGTTTTGGGGTTGTTTTTTTTTGGCAGTGTTTTCATCATGACATTTGGTGCCAGCATCAATCATTTATTTGCAGGAGCACTGGAGCCACAGCTGTCAAACTCCAGGCTTTATGATACATCATGGAAAATTCAACCTTTGCTGCTCACAGGCAGGCAGGTTCAAGGGAAGAACTCTTGTTAGAGTTCTTAGGAGAAGTTAAGTTAGTTTTCAAGACATGTTTACACCTCCTATTCCATTTAAACTCCACATGATGTGTCCAGGAGGTATAATTCATATACCTGGGGCTATACCTGTCAACATTACCAGGGCAAAGTGGGCAAAAATAGAGTAAAAAATCCACTGTCAGCTCACTACAGGCACAATTGTTGCTCTGAGTCACCTGAGAGGAACTCATCAGCCTCAGCAGAGCACAGGGCAGCAGCTCAAAGGTTGCTCAGTGACAGGATAGTTATCCAGGCTCTCAGGAGATCTCCCAGAAATATCTGGGTACATTTTCCAGCTACACTGCATTCCTGGGATAGGTATTTATACCAGGCAAGAGTAGCAATAACACCTAAAAAGCTGACTCCAAAAAGAAATAGGAACAAGATGCTCAGAGTTCCAACCTGTATCATAATCAGCTCTGTGATGAGACAGAACCAACAAACCAGAGCCCAGAGCTGCTATTTCATAGCTCTGCAGTGTTCAGGACACAAGTTCAGATCATGTGCCACCTCCACGTGTTTGTGTGCAAGACCTTCCAGCTTGGTGTTTTATTGCACAGCACAGGCTCTGTTGTCTCCCAGAGTTGAGGGAACAGAGTTTCAGGTCTTGCTTTCACACTCCTGACTCCTGGGAGCCAAAGAGCAATATTCCATCTCCTATGCCACACTCTTCACATGCTTAAAGTACAAGAAGAAAAACCCATAATATGTGCCAAAAGATGTGTCTCCTCTGAATCCAGTTAAATTTCTGCAGTGTGAGGTTACAGCTAATGAGCAATAGAGAAAAAAATTATGCCATTGAGAGCCAGTTTCTTGCCTGCACACAACTTACATTCAGCATAACTGAGGACAGTTTGGGTTGGCAATTAGCTGTAAGCAATCTTTCAGTTCCCACAGTACTGGTTTGCTCCCCCATTCCAATTTAAAGCAGCACTTATGCTGTTCTATCCTGCCTTGCTGAAATTTGAGCTTGAAATGGCATATCCAAGCCTGGTCCTTAGTCAAGTGGTAGCTGCCCATGGCTGCTGTGCATGACTAGAGGTGTAAATGCTGCATTGCCCTGCAACAGCTGTTTGAGAACCTGTGTGCAATCTGTGGATTTTACCCCAGTTTCTTTTGGGCACAAAGTCCATGTCAACACATGCAAATGCTGCTACTTACTTGTGTCTCGTGGCTGCTCTGGGCTGGAGACTCCTCTGCTGGGCTCAGAGCAGCCCAGAGGGCCAGGCCTTCCTCCCTCCAGGCCTGCTGCAGCCCCACCACCTCAAAGGGAGCTTTGGGGCCATCCTTCCCTTTCACAGGAGGCACCTGCAAAGTCATTGGAACAGAATTTCATTTTTAGAATACTGAGAAAAAAACCCTTTATCCTGCTCTGTTGCTTTTGAGGAGAGCCCCACAACATACAACAATCCAGGGAGCACTCTCACTTGATTAGTAGATTAGCTGTGGTTTAGCCAGTAGAAAAATCAATAAAGACCAAATTAAACAGGAATAACATGTAGATTTTGATAAGTCATGGGATTTATTTTCTCAATTAGGACTTGCAAGCTTCTACCAGTTTCACCATGTGACAGCAAGAATTCACATTATTCCCTGGTCCAGCAAGGAGTGAGAACAGTCCCTGCCAACACTGCCCAGAATGTTCCTGTCACAGCAGCACCATGGGTGCTTTTATCAATGATAAGGAGATTAATCCCACTCCAAAATCAATGCAAAGTGAGGATGCCATTCCAAATGGCTAATGCAGGCTTCCCTAAGCCTTTCTCTTCCCCACTGGTGATCAATAATAGCCCAAACCCCATCAAATCCCATTCACTGAATCCCCTCTTAGTGAGACTGAAGGGATTTCTTTTTGATGGATTTTTGTGTGTGAAAGGCAAACATCTTGTTTTCCCTTATAAATATCTGATCAAAACCAAAAAGGATAAAAAGTGACTTCTGTCAAGCCCAGGATGAACCCTGGACATAATTTATTATCGTGAATATCAATTTAGATCCAGAGAGAGGGTTGCAGTAGGACAGACCTCTCCTTGGCTGTAAGGCTGCTTGAAAGCAGATGAAATATGATGCACTTTAACATGCAGAATACATGAAAAACTTTATTATAGGTTAGAAAAGAGACAGAAGAGACACCTGAAACAGACTAGGAAGGCACTGGAGCACCTGCAAAGCAGGTGAAAGAGGGCAGAAAGCCATGGGAAAGCCAGACACAGGGAATCAGCAAAGCCAGGAGACAGGAACAGCAGCCATATGGGAGGTAGAGATGCCTGAACCAAAACCAGATGAAGAGAAAGGCAAGTTTGAGCTACAGGACTGAAATTCTTTGCCAAGGTCCTGGTGGATAAGTCTTGTTCTCATGGTTTATACCATCACAAAGCCTGTAGATGGATTATCAGCCCTATTTACTGCATATATAAACCCAAAGTATTTACAGTGAGACAAAGGCCTTTAGAAATATCTTCTCAACACAGTGCCTGAGTGGATTCTCAAACTGTTGTACAGGTCAGCTGGATCACTCAGAATATCACTGCCAAGTCCTTGAGTGCTTTGAACACATGGAAATACAGGGAACACAAGGGAAATTCTGCAGCAGCTCTGGGGAATGCTGGTATCTGGAGGATCATGCTCTCAACTGGCAGCAACCAGCACATCCCCAATGAAATCAATAAAGATATGCTATTGACACAAGCCAGGGAAGCAAGGGAATTACACAGATGGACAGATGAGAATTTGATCTAAAAACACCTCAGCATTTCCAATCCTTTCGATGAAAGAAATGCAGAATTTTCCACTGCTATGCAACAGCTGTTTGACAATCTGTGTGCAATAAATTGGTGGATTTTACCCCAGTTTCTCCTGGGCACAAAGTCCATCTCAACATGTGACCCTACACTCAGAGTGACACTGAGCCCTGGAAGGTGAGTTATCGTTTGAGGCTTAGAGAGAGCTGCTACCAATCCAAGCTCTGGAAGTTTTTTAATGGGAATAACAAGGGAAGAAAGCTCTCTCTGGAGCTGGTCACAAGCTAACCGGTCTCTGAATGGAAGGTTCAGGCTCTGGGGCTGCTCCAGTGGCAATTTTCATTAGCACTGAACTAACACTAAGGAATGTTAGCAATGTTTTAATGGAAGCATGAACATCATTAACAATTAATTCTGTTTAAGTGGAGTTTAAGTGATTTAAAAGCCTGGTGCAGGATGGCTGCTCAGGGTGAAATCTACCTTGACAGCATGGATCAGTATTGGTATCCCAGGGAAGGGAATAAAGCCAAAATGCAGGGTGGGAAGGGAAAACAAACATTCCCTGTTTTCTCTAGGGAATAAAGTGTAATATGAATTGGATGGGGAAGGACAGAGCATGGGGAAGGAGAGAGGTAGTTTTTTAGAGGAGAAAACCACATGAACCAAAGGACAATTAAGATGAAGCAGCCCCCTACTTGTTTACAGCCCCTTTGACCATCAGAAAGGGTCTATTCTTATCTAGAACAAGTAAGAAACAGGCACCTGTGTCCATCAGCTCCTTTGGCCAAGGACAAAGTCTAACGCTTCCAGCAGCCACTTTTGGCAACTGTGAATCTGTCCCAAAAATTATTTACTTCTTCATGAAAACTACAGACACAATCCAGCTCACACTGACTTCAGCAAGACTTCTATTTCCTGACTCTAAGGTGAATTAGAACATCATTTCCCCTTTGTTCAACCACTGTTTTGTAGCTGTTGGAAAAAGAGGAGATTCCAAGAATGATTATATATTCACTGGAGGTCAAAACACTCAGAACCTTTTGTACCCTGTCACTGCACGTACTCACCAGAGACAGAAGCCACGTCACAAGGGCCTGGTAGATGTTGGCTGCTCCCAGCCCCTTGTCAGGCACCTGCCCATGACACTGATCAGTAGCCACTTGGCCACAGCTTTCCAACCAAATGGTCAGCAGCAGCACCTCATCCTTCACACTCTGTGATCCAGGCAATGTGTCAATATCTGGCAAATAAGAGGCTTCCTGTCAGAAAAAAATAGTATGAAAATGGAAGTCATTTGTATTACTGGAACTGTTTCATCATCAGGAATTAATTACATTTGTTGCCTTCACAGGATGGGTAATTAATACTCAGAGAGCACTTTTCAAAGAGCCATAAAAGCCAGGACATTCTATCAGTGACACTCCTGGAGCACTTCAGTGTTTCTTGGACAGCTGTCACTGGGTCTCCATTTAGTCACACAGTGCTTGGTGAATCAAAGGTTCCACAGTCACAGCTGGAAAAGTGTGATTGAATTTATTCTCCATTCTTTAAGATTCAGTGTTTTGGCTCTTTGTTCTTAATCAATGAAAAGCCTTCAAACAAGCCTGATAGTGTGAAAACTCATTATTTTCTCCTTCACATACCATCCTCATTTCATAGGTGATGTCACATTTAAGTGAACTCACCTCCTTTCTTTACTTTAGCATTGATACTTGGGTTATTTAGGATGCAAATTCCCTCTCCTTCAAGAATTCCTCTGTTCAAGAAACAACTTCAGGCTTGAATTGTGGACCTATAGTTTTTTGTCCTTGCAAAGATGCAGCAGCTGCAGCTGTAATTTTTGCCTGGCTTGTTCTTCCTATCTATATTCAATTTACTGCCCCAATATTTCTTTGATCAACTAATAAAATTAAGGTAAATTAATAAGCTGGTCCCTGAAATCACAAAGATTTTCCAGTACACTTAAGAATACTGCTCCTCAACAGTTATGATAACAGAAAAATGGATTGTTTGGGTTGGAAGGACCTTAAAGCCCATTTCATTCCACCCCCTGCCACGGGAAGTGACACCTTCTACTATCCCAGGTTGGTCCAAGCCCCATCCAGCCCGGTCTCATGTTTTCAGTTGCTCTATGTGGCCCATAATGAGGATGTCTGCCCACACCTTTACACTGAATTAACCTTAATTTGATTTACCTGAATTTCCTTGGAAAGCAATGTAAGCTAAATCCAATTAAAGCCACTTTAATTCTGAATTAAAACGTCCACAAAGGTGTTTAATGACTAATCCACTTGACAAGTTAATGCAGCTTGACTTGTGTTCCCGTCTTCAAATTAGACAACTGCTTAAAATGTTTTAAAAACCAAAAAACTAATAAAAATCCCCAAGCAGATCTACTGTGTCACCCAGTGTTTTGGTGCCAAACCATCTCCCACATGCCCAGCACTGCCTAAAGTACCAACTGGAAACTGCAATTAGTAATAAAGGAAAAATCAGACACAAAAGTGTCTGATGCTGCAGATCTGCATTACTGATGTTACTGTAGTCCTGGGGAGCCAACAGAATTCCTCAGGGTCCTGACCCTTGGAATCCTCTGAGGAAGAGGAACCTGGAGACCATCAGGAAAAGATGACCCTCTATACTCTGTATTGGAGAATTGATTTTCTTCCTCTCTCAAGGGTGTGGGGATCAATAAGAGGAGGTAACTCAAGAGCTAATGACAAAACAGCATCTACAACTAATTTTCCAGCAGGAAATTTCCAACTATTCCAAATTTGCTTGACCCAGCAGCAGGGGAGGGCTTAATAAATTTTCTGACCAAGATCAGATAAGAATTTCACTTATCAAGGTTCTTTTTGAGGGAGGTTTTGGTGAAGGTTGGTCCTTCCCTCTGCCAATCTCCTCACCCCAACCAGAATCAAGGTGTAGAACTTAACTAATTTCTGAAATATTAAGGCTAATGAACAAAAAAAAGCTTATCCTGTTTAATTGCTGAAGATACAATCAGGGCTTTCTGGGTATATCTTCCCACAGCATTGCTCAATTTACCCCAGTCTGCCTATGAAGAGAGTTCCATTTGCCCACATGTTACACTGGCTTTTATTTGTGACAGTATTAGCTTATAAAAAGACTAAAATTACTGAAATGCTGGGCTATTTTTGGTTGCTCTGGCTGGAATTGTGCTGTCAATCACAGCTGATTGTAGTCAAGTGCCAACAATTACCCAAGAGTAAATAAGATAAAATTTCCTATTTCCAAGCACTTGCTATTTTATTTTGCAATTATAGTTTATGGTGTTCCAAGTTACAGCCCTTCAGCTCAGCCTTCCAACCAACCCTCAGCTCTGGCCTTTTTTCTCCACTCTGACATAACCACAGAGCAAGTAGGAGCAGTAACTGAGCAGGCAAGGAGTATCTCTCTCAAATCCACACCAAAATGAAAAAGGAATTGCAAGATAATTTATGGATAGCCACATATTCCAGCTTTCAGCTACAGGGCCATTGAAGTTACACACACAGAAGCACAACAACTTTAGGTTGAAGGAGGGTGAGGTGAGATTAAGTATTTGGAAGAAATTCCTCCCCTTTGAGGGTGGTGAGGCCCTGGAAGGGATTTCCCAGGGGAGCTGTGGATGCCCCTTCCCGGAAGTGTCTAAGGCCAGGTTGGAGCAACTGGGATAGTGGAAGGTGTCCCTGCCTATGGCAGGGGATGGAATGGGATGAGCTTTAAGGCCCCTTCCAACCCAAACCATTCTGTGATAATCCCAAAGGAAACTACTAGTCATAAAAACCCTGTAATGTGAAGACACTTATACAGACAAACACTGAGAAAATAGCATTTCACTCCCATATTATTATGTTTAAAACAAAACAAAAAAGAGGCATTTACAATCATATTAAGCCAAAGCTTAGGGGACACAAGTTTATCAACAAAGATTAAAATTACTTTGTTTCTAATAAAACAGCTCAAACTGGTTAAATGATGCTTCTCTTGGTGTTTTTTCAGAAGTGTAGTGGGCATTGCTTTTCCTACACCTCCATACTAGATTGGACAAAGAGCTCCTAAGAATGGGAAACACTATGAGAGCTGTGAGAGGCTGGAATAACCAAGGAATAGTTTGGGAGCCAGGTGACAACTTCACAAAGATTTCCCAGCAGAACCAACTCATCCAGTCTGAGAGTTTGTCCCAGTGGCAGGATAGGTCAAGGAGAAGCCAAATTTTTTATTTTGACAGGTATAGTCTTTCCTTTTCAGGTCAATAAAACTTGGATAGTCACCTTTCCGGTACCTTTTCCAACACTAATTGATGCCAACACATATGGCATCATATTCCATAAAATACACTCCCTACTCAGCAGAGTCTGCAGCAGCACAAGCTACATCCAAACAATCACCACATGGAAAATGAAGATAAGTTACACTCACAGTCTCCTCCTCCTTCACCAGAGGGGGGTGAGTGAGGGGAAAGGGGAGGAATAGGAACACTCTTCCTCTCATTGGCTGGAGACTTAATCAAAATAATTGCTTTCAGCCATGTCTAAATTTATCCTTCTATGTCATCCACACCCTCGCTTGGATCCCAGATTTAAGAGGCAATTCCTGATGAATGGCAAATCACTGCCTGCAGAAATCTTTTGCCAAAGGATGCATCTGCTGGAGGTTTGTAAATGTGAGCTGATTTCCAAGTGCTTGAGCAGCTCGAGCTAATTTCACTAATGAACATTCCACACTCATTCTACAGCTGCAGCAGCTCTGGCATTGCATGTTCTTGCTTTGTTATGGACAAAGCTTGTGGTACAACACACAACCATGTTAATTCTGTGCTCATATACCTATTTTTCCATGCAGTCACGAGGCTAATGTAGGATTTTTAGGACAGATTTAACAATTCTGGCCATCTAAGGCAAAGCAGATATTGCTCTTCCACAGCTTCTAAAAATTCTTGCATTAGATGAAGACATATTGGAAATGTCAAGTGTTTGTTCATTTTCATTCTGTGGGGAAGAAGAAATGATGACAATGCCATCTGTTAGATTATTTGAAACTCCACATTAAACCCTGGAATAAACCCTGAAACCATTAAAGAACTGCTTTATCATTGCAAAGTGGGAGCAGTGGGTAAGAACAGCAGAGTGGCTGCATTTCCTCCATGCAACTGGCAGAACAAACTAACTAGGAAGGTAACTTTTAATGACAAAAAGGAGAGTACAATGATGTTAATGGTCTGAATAGTCTCCCTGTAAATGCATTTTTGTACTAGAATCACTCTCTGGAGCACCACTGGCTTTCTGAGTATCAGACGTGCTGAGGTTATGGATCTGAAAAACATGATGGTGGAAAGATGTTATGGAAATTTCTGATGTGAACTGAGCCTCAGACTGCTCAAATGGAGGAGTTCTGATCCTCCAAAGCAGAGAACTGCCAAAGTAAGATTGCAGGAATTCAAGGAGCTGTGTCATGGAGCATTATTTGTTCTGATCTCCACAGTTCTCAGTTTGGGGCATTACAGATCATTGAGTTAAAGTTAAAAATATCATAAGAAAGAAAATTTCTTGGCTGAAAATTATCTTCTTGTTCTGGACAATTAGTCTTGGGCATGAAGAATAAAACCTCTCCTGATTCAAAAGAAGGCACTTTTCCATCTCTGGCAGCATGAGGGTGCTGAGCTTGAGAGTGTCTCTGCTGGAGCATAAAGAGGGCAAGTGACAAAAGGCAACGTTGGCTCCTCACTAGAAATTCCTGAACTCAAGAGTGCAGAGAGATGTGACACATGGAAAGAGCTGAGCTGTGCCTGGCACAAGAACCAAGGACAGCAAAATCCACTTTGTGCACCTTCCATGCCAGCTGAGCACAGGAACCCCTGCAGTGGTTTCATTGCCTCCACAGCACTGCAACAAAAATCTCTCTTCATCCTCTCCATAATCCCTCTCAACACAACCAAAGACAACAGGGAGATGTGAATTCCACTGCTCTGTGCCACTTGTGCTTTAGCTGCACTAAGGGAATTCTCTGCTGCTTCCCTGGAGTTAATGACTCCTCTGTGCTATCCAAGATGTGGATAAATCCTCTCCCATGGGAGCCAAAGGTCTGGCTCATAGGATATGTTAGCTATGGATCACTCAGGATCATACAAGCACAAAGTATTTTTGGCCTCAAATTCAACAACTCTGAATGCAGAAAAAACGCTCAAATAACTGATAACAGCTTTTTTTTACATATAATGCCTTCTCTATTTTTTAGAAGATTTTCTGACAAAGGCTCAACTCAGGGAAACAATGACCTGAGAAGGGCACTAAAATTTAAATCAAAGTAACACTGAATCCTATTTGATTTTGTTTGCTTTCTGAGACACAGTCATTAAAAATGACAAGTGCCTTTTCCATGATTGGTGTTTACACTCCAGTAATACTTGGAGAGGCTCAGAAGGATTCACAGCCTCATTGTGCCAGTGTTCTGAGCACATGTAACAAAAAGTTCCTCCTCTAATGAGTTTATACTCCTGGTTAATGAGGAGCAGCTGAAATGAGTAAAGGAAGTTTAATTACTTACACACTTCATGTGAGCACAAGACTGGGAATCAGGAATTATGCTTGGTTCTGGCATGAAGTATTTCCCTGTGGAACACAGCGAGGATAATATTCTCTTATCCTAGTCCCTGTCTAGCTGCATTAATTATCAAAAGCATGTAAAGCACTCGGAAAAGTGTAAGATTATCAACAAATTTGCAAAATGCATCTCTGTTCCCTTTCTTAACGCTCCTGAAACAGTGCTGTGGCCTTTAAAATCCAAACAGCACCATCTTCTCCCTATATTCCATAGTGTTGTTCTTCAAATTATTCCAAACTGCCTCCCAAATAAAATGTGCCACGATTTCCAGACCCATAGCAGGAAAGGGAATTGTACACAGTCACCTGGAAATGCTGTGACAGAGCACGGAATTGGTCCTCAGCCATGTGAAATCCAGGCTGGGATTTGGCACATGCTCTGAGCTGGCTTTAAATCCTATTCAAATGGCTCTAGTTTGGTACTCCAGGAGATTCCCTGTTCCCTGCCTATGGCAGGGGGTTGGAATGAGGTGATCTCTAAGGTTCCCTCCACCCCAAACCAGTCTGTGATTGGTGCTGTGATTCACCATGTATTTATCAACTTGGGTAAAGCCTCATTTTTTGTAGTTTTCCCATTTATTTATCTTTTCATGTATTTCCCCCGACACTCTATGGAAATCCCCACAGAAATAAAGGGAAATCAGGGGTGTGGGGGAGGAAATTATGCTCAGCTGCTTTATGAGGAAGTTTTAGCACAGTTAAACGGGCTTGTTTTTTAAACTGTCAGCTTCCACTTAAAATGGATTGTGTCCCGTTTGTCCCACATTCTGTGATCTTCCCTGCAGCTACAAAACACCCTTCAGATAACCCCTCAGAGCTGTGAATTCGGGGGTTTGTGATCCTGAGAAGTGCTAAGTGCTTCCAGTGTCCCCTGAAGCTTGTGGGAACTTCAGGTGCTTGGCACAGAGCTGGACTGAGCATTGTGTTTGTAAAATAAAAATAACTGCATGATTCTTCCACTCCATAATCTCAGATAAAGCCTTGAATTCCATTCTCTGCCACTGAGAATAATGCCCTGTAATGAGTATTTGGGTAATAATGTGTTTACAAGTTGTGACCAAGCTTATCCTCCAGTGTGCCAAGATTTGGAACACAAGCCCAACCTAAGTCAGTGCTAAACATGAAGGCATGAGGAAAAGTAGGAACAGAGTTTAAATTACACAGGTTCTTTAACAGCAGTGTGGTGTGTCAGGCAAGTCTGTACATCCCCTTCCAAAAACAGAGGGGCAGATTCAGCCTTCTTTCATCTGCAAATAGCATCGGTGCTCACAGCCCTGAGGTAAAGCCAGGGGTTGTGAATTCTGTTTCAATTCCAAGAGAGAGATTAATGGCAGAAAGTATTTCTCTGTATAATTAAATGTGACTGGCACTTGTTCATACACAATGCAAACCCAGGGCAGCCACTCCTGCCAACAAACACAGGGCCTGTCAAAGAACAAGATCTGAGGAGACAAAAAGCACAGAAATGGTTTTTTTCTGGTGTCCTCCCGCCCTCTTCTAAATGAGGAACAGAATTTAGCCCATGGACATTTTACATTATTGTCTTCTCTTCAAGTTTAATCTGAACATCCTGCTAATGTGAAAGTAGGAGTATTCAGGACCTCTACTGGCAGCAAGTTCATGCATGTAATCCTGGAAACTATATTCTTTTTCCTTTTATTAACCTTTCCCTTAAGCAACAGCAACCAGTGTTCCCATCTGTCAAGATCGTGCATAAGTATATTGAAGAATAAGCCTAAACTCATTTTAATCACTTCCAAGATATGCTGAGGAATATAAAGGATTAAATATTTCACATTATCCTAGGGCCTTTTCCAACTCCAGTCAGAGACACAGCACTGGAAGCACTCAGTGCTTTGTAAAGACCTGACTGTTCAATTGGTTCCACAGCCAGAAAGTGCAGTGCCCAAAAGTGGGAACTGCCCAAAACTGTGAACCCTCAGACTGGGTCTCCAGGCAGAAGTTTACATGGGAGGTTTTCCACGGCTTTTGGGTGGTCCTGTTGCATCCAGCACAGGAGAGATTCCTGGCTCTGAGCACTTGCCTGAAACACCTATTAAAGCAGCCCCCAGGTTAGCAAAGCAGCATTTCTGGATGGCACTTTGACCTGCTGTAGCTGTGTGAGCAGAACCAGTGAGAAGAGCCCTGAGGATGTGAAGTACAACCTGCCCTAAGAGTGCCCAGCACACACTTCCATAACATTCCTGACTCCAGGAACACGGAAAGCAAGCTCATGCACAGGAAGTTGTTTATAACACAGACATGTAAGGCCTAGAAGCTCTGCTTTGCCTATTAAGGCAAATCCTTGGGCTAGATCCCTGCATCCCGAGGCAGGAGCAGCCTCAGCTCCTCTGCCTTGTGCAGCCAAGGACACCAGAACCAGCTACTCTGGAGTTCTGTGCCAGCAAATCCCCCCTATTTGCTTCCCCTGGCACGAAGTGGGAAGATGAAGAGGAGGCCAGAAACACAGGCTCTGTGCCAGCTAACAGCCACCCGTGCTGGAAAAACATTTACTTAGGAACTTCCCCCCTATTTGTAATCCCGTGTGCTGGGCTGGTGGTACAAACAGGAATCTTGGCCTCCTGTCTCTGCGTGCTAAGTTTAACTCCAGTTCTAATTGCCTTAGTTTATTTTTAAGCCTTGCTTGAGTCGAGGCACCAGGTTCATTAAGTACAAGAGATTTTAATCTTGTTTCAGGAACTCATTAAACACCTCACTGCAAGAAAAAGGAGGAATTCAGGGGCCATCTGCTGGTTGTTGGGCACAGCACTGCTGGCCACAACCCTGGCCTCAGGCCACGAGGGACAAAACCTGGAGCCAAGCACGACCCAAACTCAGCTCTGATGTCAGAACTAATTTAGTGCAGGAAATATTTGACAAGTTTTACAATTAACAGATTTTTTTTCTTAATCTATAATAAAGTAAGAGTAAGGGCTAAATGCTGCTTTAATTACTTTCACACAGGTGCAAACAATAGCTTTGGTTCAGTGTCAATGAAAACATTTGGTCATTTATAACAATCAGGATTAGTTTTGGAGTAATATAGATATAGAAAAATTCAACTACTGTGTTACAAAATCATTATAATTGTAATAAGATTTTATAGATTTCCTCACCCTCTCCAAATCTGTGTATTGGATCACATTTGGGGGAATAAATTGGCATTTCTGTACAGAAGTGGCACAAAACCTATTCCTTCATAAATGGTTCATGAGCCTTTTGTGTCTTCTTTCTAGTGAGATATTAATTTCAGTTTCTTACAGTCCTTTTCTTTTATGCATTTTCCACCCAGCAAGAAAAAGGGTGTATTTTTAAATACTGCTTAGGACACCACCTAAGGGCAGTCATGTGAGCTGCTGGGATGCCCAGGTGCTGTGGTCCAGCTGGTAAACGGCTGGCTTGGGATCCCAGGATCCACAATGTCCTTGAACAACCCAAAGATGTAAGAAAAGGGCAATTTCCAATGTTGATGTCAACATTATTGCCTTAAAAAGATCAAAACACTCATAGAACAGCAATGGAGGCACCTATTTTAGTAAGGCAGGTGAAGAATCAAAAGCATTTCCCTGACAACTGTGCAGATCAAGGCACCTCCTACATAAAAATAACTTATGGGGCCACTAATTGAACTAAAAATACTTCTACAGGTTTTGGAAATCAATCTCTACTTTATCAGTAACTGAACATACAGCACTTCAGCACCACTCTGGATGGTAAATGCAGATTTCATGAGGGATTTTCTCATAAAGAGATACCAGATCAAAGAGAGAACAAAACCATAAAAGGGGAAGGAAGATTTTGACCACATATATTGTTAATTTTGTGGGAATGCAAGTAGAAAATCTTGTAGTTGAGAATTCTACCTGCCATCAGTGAGCTGAGTCAACGGTGTATTAACACAAAGAACCTCCTGATTTTGACAGAAAGGTCACAGAGTCTGTGTTTACAAGATGGAAAGGAAAGTATCCCCATAATCTATTTGTTAAGGCAGAATGACTCGGTTGTGCCTGGATGTTTTTGTTTTGTAAGCCAGCTGTAAGGCTGAGCTGCAGGAAGATGAGGATCATGGTAATATAATTACTAATACAAGGTTGGCCAAAGTGATTGTGCCTGCCAAGAAAAATGAGATGCCTCAGAATGAGTCAACACATTCATTTCCCAAACAGTTTGGCTGTGCAAGGCAGATAAAACAGTGTTTATAAAGGACTGGTTACAAGGTGGTTCCTAATAGCTTTCAAATGACATTCCCTTGTTCTGCTATATCGCCATAAAGCAATACAGAATCAAGGTGAGCCCTGCTGGAAACACCTACTTTGTCCCAATAAAAAAAGAGCTCTACACAAACTAAATACTGGTTGTTCTGTGTTAAACGAATTCCATGGCTGGATGTAAAGTGTCAGGGCCATGAGCACCACCCGCTGCAGTGCTTTGGCTGCCTGTGCTCAGCTGTGCCAAACTCAGGTGTGTGACTGCACATGGGGCAGCTGTGGAAAGAGGTGAAGGTGCTGGGCCCTTCCTGCTTGGCTTGGGAGCTGTGGAAAGTGCCATGGAAAGGGACCTGGGGATCCTGGTTGATGGCAAGATGAACATGAGCCAGCAGCGCCCTGGCAGCCAGGAGGGGCANAGGAGGCAACAAAGATGGGGAAGGGCCTTGAGGGGGGAAGCGTGTGAGGGGCAGCTGAGGGCACTTGGTGTGTTCAGCTGGAGGAGACTGAGGGGAGACCTCATTGCAGTGACAACTGCCTGGGGAGGGGCAGAGGAAGGGCAGGCCCTGATCTCTGCTCTGTGGGGACCAGGGACAGGACCCAGGGAATGGCCTGGAGTTGTGTCAGGGCAGAGTTAGGTTGGATGTCAGGGAAAGGTTCTTCCCCCAGAGGGTGATTGGGCACTGAACAGGCTCCCCAGGGCAGTGGGCACAGCACCAAGGCTGCCAGAGCTCCAGGAGGGTTTGGACAACACTCTGAGGGACAGGGTGGGATTGTTGGGGTGTCCTGTGCAGGGCCAGGAGTTGGACTCCATGATCCTTGTGAAACCCTTGCAGCTCAGGATATTCTGTGATCCTACATTTCAGCTGTGACATTTCCCTTGGTCCTTTACAAGCTCCACTGCAGCTCTACCTCTGTCTGGCACCTCATCCACTTGAACTGACCCTTCACTCACTGATTTGCCTTTGTGGCTCCATCTCAGACTTGGTTCATCACTACAGATGCTCTGGGCACTGTCACTGGACCCAGTCCTGTCCCTGGCTTGGTTTTCTGGCCATGATCTTGATCTCAGCGCCACAGACTGGCCAACTGGCAACTCCCAATAGAGCTGCTCTGCTCCTCATTTGGGGACTGTGGGACTGCACTCCTTGCTGGTGAGGTCTCATCCCTGCCTGCCTTCCTCTCCCCTGCAGCTCCTACTTTCCTAAAGACTTCCCTAAAGGCTTCCCACTGCCAGAGGGCAGGGTTAGATGGGATAATGGGAATAAATTCTTGGCTGTGATGGTGGCGAAGCCCTGGAATGTATTTCACTTCCACCCCTGGAAGTGTCCAAGGCCAGGTTGGACAGGGCTTGGAGCAACCTGGGGTAGTGGAAGGTGTCCCTGCCCGTGGCAGGGGGTGGAATCAGATGAGCTTTAAGGTCCCTTCCAACTCCAACCCTTCTGTGATTCCATAATTCTTAGAATAACCAGCTTGTGCTGCTCCCTGACATAAAGTCAGTTATGAACCTGGCAAAGGTACAACTAGGATCTGGATCCCATCTAATGGGAATGTAATATGGAAAACAACATCAGTATTGGGTTTCTCTATCACAATAAGCAAGATGAATGAAGAGACAGATCAAACTCATTTCATTTTGCATCCCCCATTTAACTGTTTTTCATACTGTGCAGATTTCCTTCTGTCTCCCTCATCAATAACACTGCTCAAATACTGAAACAAACCCTGGGCATGTTACTCTAAACTATTAATTTATCCTGACCTTACAGCAAGGATCACATCACCACCCTGGCTTTCACAGAACTCCATATTCCTTACATCAGCTCTGAATGAGATCCAAAGGTTAAAATATGGGAACTGAAAGAGATCCAAAGCTTTAAATATGGTTAAGGGGCCCAATTTCAGAAGAGATCAACTTATGCCAATTTGAAATTTCACTGAAAGTTTGGATGGTGGAGGGAAGGAAAAAAATCCCAAAACATTAAACAATTTAGGTTCTTCCAGGCATTATTTTCAAATCCAAGAGGTGGGACAGATGGCAAAAGTATTGATACCTAAAGACACAGATGTGAGAGGCAGAACTCAGAATGATTCCCAAGGAACTTGGTACCTGCCTGTCTTGAAAATACACTGGATATCAGCCCCTTCCTCAGAAGCTGAAGTGCCCCTGGATATTCTCAGCCTCCCAAGGTACCTGCACTGTTTGGAAAGTGCTTTCCCCAACCCTGACTCTCAGAGTGAAGCTGAGGACAGAGTTTGACTGAACTAGGTTAAGAAAAAAGACAGAGCACATTAAATCTGAATTTCACTGCTTTTACATCTTAGACAAGATCTCTAATGTAACCCTAATGCAGCTTTTTAAATTTCCTTTGCGAGTATTTCCCAGCACCTCAGCTACAGTAATTGCAGAGTTTCTAAACTTTTCCTCTGATTATTATTCAATTATTTATGTTCATTATAAATGGTCAGAGGAATTCTGGAAACTATGACAAGTGTTCCAGATCTGAACATCTATCACTGCCAAAACAAAGGACTTACAAAACAAATTTGAAAGTGCACTACTCTGTCAAACACTGGGACTTCTTCTTTGAATATACATGTTTATATATAGATATTAGATATTTTCACTGAGATGTAGCTGCCAAATTACAGCTTCTTTAGTTTTAAATGTCAAAGCATTCAAGTTTTTCTGTCTAAGGTCAGAAAAAAAGAAAGAAAAGAAAACACTGTTCTAATTCAAAGAAAAAAATGCTGCTATCAAGGTAGATTTCAAGTAATCTTATAAAGGACTGTTGTATTTGATGCATTATGTTGATACATTTTTCATTCTTAATTTTAATAATGAATATTTCTGAAGAAGAAGCAAAGTTGCCCAGAGAGCAGAGTTTTTATGGGACACACAGACTGTGCCTCATGAGGTCAGGCTGGGTTCCCCCAGCAGGCTGGCACTTGGTTTAGAATCATGGAATAGTTTGGGTGGGAAGGGACCTTAAAAATCATATTCCGCCCCATGCCATGGGCAGGGACACCTTCCACTATCCCAGGTTGCTCCAAGCCCTGTCCAACCTGGCCTTGGACACTTCCAGGGATGGGGCAGCCACAGCTTCTCTGGGCAACCTGTGCCAGAGCCTCACCACCTTCATTCTTCCCAATATTCCATCTAACTCTGCCCTCTGGCAGTGGGAAGACATTGCCCCTTGTCCTGTCACCATCCGCCTGTAGGAAAAGTCCCTCTCCCTCCTTCCAGGTTTCCCAAGGCAGCAGCAGGCTGCAGTCCCTGGGTAGCAATGTCCACATTCCTGTGCCACGACTGGCTGGCAGGAACACCATCCAAACTATGGGGGCATATTTCTACTGCAGTTCAGTTACTGCACACACTCCCTCTGAGCTGTGCTCCAGAGAAACCGCATTACCAAGCCCTTATCTTCATTCTGTTGGCTTCAGCACGGCAAATATGGGAAATGACCAAGATACAGAACAATTCTTGCATTGTCAGGAATGAGATAACAAGGCTCAAGTAGATTTCTGATGAGCAAGGAAGTGTCTGCATCTTAATAAGGGCTAACTGGAACTGGGTGGTACCTGCCAGCAGGCAGAGAGGAGCCAGGCTGAAGGATCCACAGCCTTTACACCTCCAAAACAGAGCTCTGGGCAGTGCTGTCCTTGTCAAAGCAGGTTGGCAGAGGGAGAAGTCAGCCAGCAGTTTATTAGTCCTTTACTCCCATCAGTGATTAATCCAGTGTTAAATAAAATGAGCTTTCAAACCTCCAGAAACCCACGGTAATCAACTTACAAAATAAACCTGAATGGTTCAGCCCCGAATTTAGGGCTGTAAGGTTTTTCAATTTTTGTACTGACAGAAGAGGTTTGTTATTGCTATTAGTCCAAATAAATCATTGTGGAGAAATTCTGAAGTTTCTCATCTCCTCTTGCCTTCTCAGCTGGCCTTGTGTTCAGTGAATTCAGTGCAAGGATGAATCAGGACTGAATGTCATAGAATCATGGAATATTTCAGCTGCAAGGGACCTTAAAAATCATCTAATTCCAACAAAACATATATTAATCTTCTCAGGAGGAATAGCCCTGTCCTCTGAGACTTATTCTAGGCTTTCAGAAAATCAGGATAATTTCATATTCCCTTAATCAGGAACAAAACCTATTATTAAACCCACAATCCTGAAAACCTACCCACAAAACTGAACCATAAAGCTGCTGGGGGCAGACAACCAGACAGGGCTCAGCAGAGGCTTTGCTTTAGGTATATGACAGTAAAAATATTTCACTGCGAGCAAAAGATAGGAAAAATCATGTGGGAGAATTTGGCTCCTGTGAAGTGGATGACATTGAACCACTGATTTCAGCAAGTTGGGCTCCTGTCATATCCTGACAGGTCCAAGCTGGTGGGCAGTGCATGGGGAGCATTCCCTGCACAGGAAAGTGGGAAAAATGCTGGAAGTGTGAGAGAAGAGCTGTAAGACTACTCCTCTCATCAGGTAATGGTGCTCCATAACACACAGATTTTAAATAATGCAGGGAAAATTACTTTTTTCTTCTAGGATCCCCCTTGCCTGTGGCCAGGAAGCCCCCCAAAGGCACAGGCAACCACTGACCATGTGGAACAGAACAGAGGTGTTCTCTGCCATGGGCTGCTTCCCAAACACTGACTGCTGAGGCTGCAATCCCTCCAGCTGCTCCTGGAATTCGAGTCTCCTCTGTCTCTCTTTCATCTGCTCTTCCTCTCTTTCACTTTCTTCTCTCCTGAAAAATACAGATTCTGCTTCACTTCAGCTTTTCACTTGTTCATCTGTTTGCATTTCTTTTTTTTTCTTGTATTTATACCACACACTTGAGGGTGAATCATTACATGAGAGGCTGAAATAGATTTAGAAAGCACTTCTGGTGGTTGTGGGGGGACACAAGGACTTGTCATTGGATGAAATCACCTCTCTAAAAAAAAAAACAACCACAACTTCAAAGCAAAGGAGCAGAGCTCAAACATCTGATTACTGGTGATGATCTATTTGGAGATTAAAACTCTCCTTGTGACATGTTTGTGATGTTCCACCTCCACCCCAAAATTCTCAGTCTAACCCCGTTTCCTTTTCTATCAGCTATTGGAAAGGACAGTGATAAGTTTCCCCTGACCCCAAGACCTTCTGTTTTTCTACATTTTGATGCCTGCAGGAAGATTTCATCTGCCATTTCCATGGCAAATATGAAGTTCAATTTCTTCTGAATTTTTCAAGCCCCAGGTGCCCCAGAAATAATGAGAATAGCCAGAAAGAAAACTGAACTCAGTTAAAATCATTGTGAGCTATTACTTGGTGACAATAAATAAACAAGATCTTTGCCCACCCATGGGTTCCCATCTTTGTGGCAGGTTAACAGGCAGCCAAAATGGGGTTTTATATTCCTGATGGAAGCAATGAACTTAATGTCAGGAATTCCATAGGGGAAAAAATCCTGCAACCCACCCTCTGTCATTTAAACCAAGTCCACAGGAGCTGAGGTGTCTAAGTGGCAGGGCAGGAAACTGTTTAACGCTGCAACAGGAACAGTCTCCAGAGCAGGCACATCCTAATTCTTTCCAGGGCTCATATGTCAAAGTCAGAATGTTAAATTTCACTCTGAAAATAGCAGGCAGAATATAACCTTTGAAAAGTCAGGATAATGGTGCTCTCCCAAATAGCTGGGCAGGTGCACAAGGCAACCACTTGATTTCACTTTAAAATTAGACCTTCTACAGAGTACACTACATTAAACTAAGCCCAAAGAGGCAGAGGCCCAAATAACTCTGCTATTTCCTCAATTGATAGCATTTTTATTTCTATTTTTTAAAGCTTTCCTGTGGTATTCATCATGGGTGTACTTTGTCCCTCCAAGGTCTTGCACTTTTCTTGATGGTGAAAAAAATCTTTCTTCCTTTGTTTAGAAGTTAAAAGTGGAGACTGATACATCTTCCAGTTTGTAAAAGGTGTTTTATATTGAGAAACAGAATAAAGCATTTTCCATTCCTTCCAGGAATACAACAAAAACGAGCTTAAATTGGAGGGAGGATAATTTAAATTAGACTTAAGGAAAAGCTGTACAACTGTAAGGATAATTAAGCAGCAAAATGTTCTCCCTGGGAGTCAAGGAATCCTCACCATTGAGGATTTCAAGACCAAATTATATAAATATCTGCCAGGAAAGGATTAGATTTTGCCTCACTCTGAATTGGCACAGGGAGACTGACCCTTCCAGACCTATTTTCTAGGATGCTGTGCTTAGGAAATCTCAGTGCTGTTGTTCATGAAGGAGATCAATACTGTGTTATCCTCCTTTTGTAGAGAATAAAAACTAAAGAAAAAGGCTAAATTTACAATGTCAGAAGTGCCATAGCACATCTAATCCCAGGCCACTTCACTGATCTGCTGCCTCTAAACCTTCCAGCAATACCTGCCAGGAATGTTGTCTTTCCAGGTAACAAAACCAGACACCCTTTTGCTCCAGCTCACAGACCAAGTGATTACTGTTCTTTAATCTTAGACTATTAAATAAGGCACAATTAAAACCACTGATTACTTTTCTTGTGGGATACCTTGGCAGTTCTGTTGTAGTTAGAGGACACTCCACAGCATCTCCTGAATTTTGAACCTTCTCAGCTTCCATTTTGTTTCCTCTTTCTATGTCAGCTCCATTGTCTCCAGAGCCTGACAAGGGGGGACTTTTCTTCTCTGGTTCCAATCCCACAATTTTCCCGGGAACCATCTCATTTGTCTCTTGCCTCACTTTACAACATGGGTTTTGACTTATACTAGAGGAGTCTTGCAGACTTCCTGGACCCAGTTTTCCAGCTGGGGTAGGTGTTTCATGGAGCAGCTCTGAAGCCTCTTTACGGGCTGCTCGGAGCTGTTGCAGCAACAGGCTTTTCCCTGAGCAATTCCTTCTGCAAAGGAAATAAAAACCTGATTTAATCAAGATAAAGCATTATAAGAATAAATTCAATCTCTGAGGAACTTCTCGTATGAGTGACAGCTCAAAACAAGGACAGGAATGATAACTGCTGGTAATCACAGCACCAGCACTCAGGTGACACAAAACATTCCAGAAGCAGAACACAAAATTGATCTTACTGGCAATTTATTTACCTTTTCTGCATTTCAGGCACAACACACACCTACTAAAAGAGCCCTGAACAAATACATTGTTGGCAAGGAAATCAGAGCCTACAGATTTTTGTCCCCTTTGAATACAAGGGATGGGATGCATATACATACAGAAAAAAGTTTTTCTAATAACTGTTAGAATTTTTGAGTGTTTGCCTTAATTCACATCATCTCCAGGTTAATGAGACTGCTAAACTGTCAGCAAGCACAGCATTGTGATATATTTGCTGTGGAATGTCCTCTCATGACATAATGGGCAGATGTGGTGATTTTGTCTTGCAGTTCTGTTCCCAAGTCACCTGCTATGGGATCACAACCATCAGTTTGTTCCAGATCTGGTGATTAAGAGCAGATAATACACCTTACTCTAGTAGTAACTGAAGAGTAAACAGCCTGAGTAGCCATTGGTTTTGGTTGGATAGTAATGCTGTGGTTAGGTGGTGTAAATGAGCACTCAGCAGTGTAGGTGTATTGTACTACAGAACATATAGAATATGTTAAATATGTTAAATAATTCCATCCAGGTAAGAGTGGAACTGGCATTAATCCCTTGTGAATGAGATCAGAATCCTGCCCTGCTGAGACCAAGAGGATTTCTTTATTTACAAACAGAACTGAGCACCATTTGCCAGGCATTTCATTTGTGTATGTTCTTTAGCAACATTAAAGAGAATCCAAATCCAATCAGCCAAACTCTGCTCTCCATCACTCCAGATTTACACTGATGCAACTTCTGCATCTGTATCAGTGCCAGAGGAGTTCCCCAAGCATCACCTTGTCCCTGGGGGATGGATTTTGGATTAGAAGTTCTACATTACATTGTTTAGGTTCTGCTCCTTGTTAAATCATTTATTCTTTCAAACCATTGGAAAAAAGTGTAGTTGGCTGGCACAACAATACACATGTTCTGCTGCTCCTCTGCACTGCTGTGATGTGAACTTCCATGCAGCAGAGTTCCAAATTAATCCAGAGCAGAAAGGCAGGAAGATGGTTAAAGCTTGACATCTGTACTTCACATTAAACAAATGTCTAATAACTTATGGGTATGAATCAAACCCCAAGTTTAGCAACAGGAAAAGGCTGACATCTGTGCCTATTGAGGAGTTTACAGTTTAGGATTCTATCACTCACAGTCTCTCCCCTTTCCCCTCCAACTGAGGAAATTGGAAGCATCCCTCCCACACAATGTATTTAACATTCTCTTTTAACCTCTCTTCTGGCCTATTTTATTCTTTCTTAAAAAAAAAAAAAAAAACAGGTTTGTCTGAGTCAACTCTCTACAACATTTTCAAAGATTGGTTGTGAGTCATTTAAAGGACAGTTCTTGTGTCACTCAGACAGGTCTGGAGAAAGAATCACATTTCCCAGCCACCCAGGGCTACTCCAGCTGAGTTTTGAGCTGTTTCCTTGCAGCTGTACAGGTGGAAGTGCTGCACTGCCTCAAGGATCAACAATTATATTCTACCTTTGGTATCTTTATCATGCCACAGGAAAAGAGTGATCTCCTGGGGCCAGACAAACACTTTCATTATTGTGTTTTTTTGCTGTGAAGACCAGAAATGGAGATATTTCAGTATACAAGTTTTCACTCTAATCACTGTTAGGGCAATTATTTTAGTTTCAGAAAAAATGAACATCATATCATTTGAACTGAGGTGCTGGTAAAGAATCTTACATTCTCCTTTCTGCTTCATCTTTAATTGTCACAGTCTCTTCTTCTTCTTCAGTGGAGCTGTCACTTGCACTGTGAAACAAATCAGACCATATTAGTTAACTCTGTTCCAAGTGGGTGTTGGCTCATCGTTCCTAGGATCCACAGCTAGAAAATTAGGAAAAAAGGAGAGAGACTTTCAGAGAAGACCTCCAGGTGTTATGGATAGTTCTTCACACTATTACTCTAGCAAAAAAAAATTAAAATATTTAAGCAACTTGGCCAAAATGTGTTACCTACTTATTAACCACAAGTTTTCTTCCAATGACAGAGGTGTGGAAGAAAAGAACACTTCTAAAGTTATATTTCACAAGTATGTGATGCACAGCAAAGGTTTCAGTTTCCCACTTCTTGTTACTTATTTCTTACTACCAATAAAGTGGTACAAATCCAGGATTTACCTTTGTTCCTTTTCAGGGAATGTCACTGAGTTCTGTGGTTCAGCTTCTCTTAAATCCATGTACACAGTTTCAGGCTCTGGCAGGCACTGGAATCTCTTCAGGTCCCTCCTCAGAGAGTGTGGTGAGGGTGATGGAAAGACAACATCCCTACACACAGAAAACCCCATTTCAGCCTGTCCTCTGCCTTATCCAAACAAAAAGTCCTGCAGGGCATGGATTAGGATCAAAACTGGCTTGAGAAAGGAACTTTGTCCTTGGCTGCCATACATATCCCAACTCTGCTTCTGCCTACTTCCAAAGCTTAATTCAAAGATCCCCTCAGGAATACAGATCACAGGCAGGATGATGAGGGATATTTAGTCCTCAAAATCTTGACACCACCAAATTGTTCTGTAGAGCAAAGGCAGGCAGTTCTGGCACCAAGGAGCTCAGCTGCAATGAGTAAGAAGAGGTCCCCCTTTCCCTCTCTGCCACTTTTGGCAGTTCTGTTTTTATCCTTCAGAGCACTCAAAGTGCAAATCACCTTCATGGCTCTTCCCTGCTCTAGCAATGAGGATACTTCCCACCTTTCCCTCCAAAGGCTTTTTCACCACTGTTTCCCCTGTGCTGCCACCATTGATGTTGTTCCCTCTGAACAGCCTGAAAATCCACTTCCTAGCTTAGCCTCCTTTCCCTGCCTTTGCCTGCCTTTCCCATTTGTCCCAAGTAAGGGCTAGACAAAGGTGGTGATTGAGGGGGAATTCTGAGGTGTTTATCATCAAATATGTATGAACAACTGAGTCTTAATTTTCCCACTAACATCCCTGTAGCATATTCCAACTATGGAATCAGCTTTCTGCAGAGGCTACAGAGAACAGCACCTGCAGGAGACCAGGAGTTCCCAGTATCCCCACTGGCAGCCAGGATTACCTGGGGTATATGACAGAAAAGGACCTACTTGCTGTCCTGCTGTTCCTGAAAGGAGCAGAGCTTGGCTGACAGCCACCCCCAGAGAGGAGACACTGTCCTGGACTGCCTGGCACACAGCTCTCCCAGCCTTTCCAGGAGCTCATTCCCAGACTTCCTCCTGAAGGTCTCTATGGAAGAGCAACAAAAGGAATCACCAGTTGTGGTCTTCTGCCACGGGATCACTCAATACTCCCTTTCCCTGTTCTCACAATGTCCCTTTTTCTACAGAAGGGGAAGGATAAAAATAATATTGTCATCTGGCTCTGACTCCTTTCAAACCTTCATCCAGTTTGTCTGATCCACTCTCAGGCCATGGCAGGCCACAAAGCACTGGCCTCAGGCTAAGAAAACCACATGAAATCTTGAGGGAAGCAAATTAAACATATTTTAGAGGCATTAAAAAACTCCCTATGATTTCAACATTAAAATTGATGCTGCAGGGAATAACTGAAACTACAGGAACCTGAGTTTTATTTATTTTTAAACACTTTCAGCAAAGTTGGTATTAATTTAGTAATATTACCATAATCTGCTGAGGAGAAAGCAACTTCTGCATGAGTGTTATCTCTGTGCTGCTCCAGCTCCTCAAGGTTCTTGTCTAGATCCCCTTTTTCAATATTCTGAAAGAAGACAACAGAAATGTGATGGAAAGTCCACTCCCAAAAGACCATCCCTAGCTTCAATGCTGGCTTGCTTTCAGCAGTTCCACAAGGAAGTGCTGTAAGGAAAGGAATGATTTATTGCCTCCCCTTGGACAGTGCATCTCTCCAGCTGCTTCATCTATTTCTGCTGGGAATCATGAATCCCTTGGATGTAGGCTACAAAAAGTCCCTGGAGACAGTGAAATAGATTTAAAAATGGCCTGATACAAGACCAAGCACATGTATTGTGATCCTGAATAATGCTAAGAATTTCTCACTGCCACTCACAAGAGGAGGACTTCTGGCTTTTCAGTTCTTTTTCTACCCTCCAACTCCCAACCGGGATAAATTCCCACTCCTGTAGGTACAGTCAGCAATCTCCCAGCTGCTTATCCCACACTGAAGACAGGATCCTCTGTTTCATTGCTATGACTCCACATTCCCTGGCTGAGGGCACACTCCCACTGCTAATTTGGGCATGAGAACCAAGCTGCCATGACAAGTCCATGGGCATTTAAAGCACTGATTGCTTTCCCCTCTGAACACTATTTAAAGTTTTAATTAAAAATATCTACATGATCTGAAATGTCATCACCAGAACTTAGAAGTACTCATGAGTTTTATTAAAAGAAAGGGGGCTGTCAGTTGTGACAATGATGTCACAACTACAACCAACATTTCTCATAACCACTCACAGGTTTTAGAAAGCAGAAGTTTCACGTTATAAAACCTCTGTCACCTGCCCCTCTCATTTCAAAGGAGATTCTCCCTCCTTCCTAAGCCATAAATCTTCACACATACCTGAACCCTGATTAGATCTATTCTAACATTACTGCAGCTGATGAAAGGTAAAAAGCCTGATGAGAGTCACAAGCTGAAGCCTCACACAAACACAAAGCTAATCCTGGTTCAACAATGCCAGTGTTGGTCTGGAACAGTGAGGAAGGACTGAGAATTGAGATTACTGCAACAAGAACCACTCACAGGGCAGTACAGGGGCTGTTTTATCAAACAGCCTGAAGAGAAGACAACATATTCATTTAATTTATGATGATGCAGTTAGAACTAAGCTTCTCCTTCAACAACAGTGCTGAAATATATAACAGAGATCAAATGACCATCCAACCTGGTGTATAAAGGCTTTAGCTCTTAACCCTTCCTAGGAACAGCACTGTGGGAAGGTATTGGACAGGGTCCAGAAGGAAAAGAAGTGAAGATTTGCACAACTCCATTTGTAATACAGAAAGGAACTTAGAGAAAAAAAATCAAATGAATTGATAGGAATTAAGAAGAAACTGTACATTAGTTTTAATAACTTGACATCAACTGAAGCACCTTGCTGAGCTGGGAAGTAACAACCACCTTCCCAATCAAAGTGAGAACACACCAAGCCTGGTCTCACTACTCACCCAAAACCATCAGTTCATTGAAGTCACTGATATCAAACGGGCTCTGAAAGGCAAATCATGCCTCCTGAATTAATAAAGCAACTGATTCGTATGAGGTGAGATGGGAATTAAACCCAGAACCACTTGAAAAAGATCCCCTCCAATGATGCAGCACAATTTAACACACAGGCAAGCAGCTGCATTCTTTGCCTGTGCTGCAACAGCTCTAACATCAGAAAGTTTATATTTTGAGTGTAGATGAAAGGAGAAGGGAAACATCCTTACTCTGACCTATGGAAGGCTTTGAACAGAAACACCAGGCCATGTTCTGTGCTGATTAAATCCTAATGAACTCAGGAATCAATACAGGAGGATCTGTAACTTTAGTACTGAAGAGAAGCACCTCTCCATGCCGAGCCACATCCCAGTTACCACACCAGCTGGTCATGCCACGGACCTGAGCACCTGCTGGTGGATGAGATTTAGGACTTCAGGAACAACCCTAACCACCTTCTCACCTCCAGCAATACAGGAAAGACCAGACACTGGAAGGCCAGAAAGCTCCCTGTTTTAATGCAAAGTCTGCCTGGAACCAGAAGAGTTCCCTGCTTTCCCAGGGACAGATGCTGTGGTTGGCTTTCCTGGACAGTTCCATGAACCATGCTGCTCATCCCTGGCTTTTGCCTCCAGTATGGACTTGTAATGACAGCCCTGTGCCCCCACCCCACAAGCAGAACTTCCCAAAGCTTGTTTTTGGGGCCACTCACCTGCACTGACAAACAGGTCAGTTCTCCAGGATGCTCATCTGAGGAGGTTTCTTCCTTCACACTTCTTCCTAGACTGTTGTTGATGCCATGGGAGGGAGGTTTGACATCCAGCTCTGGGTGGCCTGGGCACGACTCCAGAATAATTTTGGACAGTATCTTTGTCTCTATCAGCTTTTTTCTCTCTTTTTTACTGTACAGCTCTTCCCCAGATGACACAGTATTAAGCCAAGAGTTCCCTGTTTCCCTGGCCTGTCTCCTGCCCAGTTCTTTCTCTTCAAGGTTACCTGTGGAACTTGCAAGAGGCTCTTCAAGAACAGCTCCCGTTTGGTTTGGCATTCCTTCAGTCTGGCTGGCAAGATTGGAAGTCTCATCTTTAATCATTTGTACATCTTCTTTTTCAATGACATGAGCACCATCTGCTTTTTCCTGAAAGCCAAAACTTTCCAGGTCTCCATTCCAGATTTCCCACGGATGTCTTTCTGTTTCCTGGGTTTGCTACAGGTAGGGAAAGCACACATGTGCAGAAAGTAATTTCTCCCTGAGCTTTAGAAGCAGATAATAAACCAAAACAAAGTGATAGGAAGACAACAGCTCCAACTCAGACACTGTATGGAAACAACCCACACCATAACCATCATGGAAAACAGTAAGAGTTTTTACTTTCCAGAAAGTTTAATTTCAGGAAGTGCTAAACATCCATGTAATTACTTTTCCATACATGTACTCATTATAGGACATTTCTCACACCAAGATAAATAACTGGGAAAAAGGAACACAATGTTAATCTTCCCATGATGGAACAGTAGGGTCAGCTGTCTCCTCTTCCAGCTTCCCATGGCTCATCCTTGGAAGTGTCCAAGGCCAGGTTGGATGTGGCTTGGAGCAACATGGGATAGTGGAAGGTGTCCCTGTCCGTGGCAGGGGGTGGAACTGGATGGGCTTTAAGGTTCCTTCCAACTCAAACCTTTCTGGGATTCTATGAATTTATCTTCATCACTGCAGGAGCAGTGTAATAATTTTATCCCGGAAAAGCTGTTCAAAGAGTAAACTTCATACTTGTCCTCCTTACTGCACTGTTCCAATACATTTTCCAGACACATAAAATGGTGGCTGAAATAATTTCAAATCCTGAAAAATTCGGGCATGATTGCACAGTGTTAATTAGTGCACAGGAAAGAAAAACAGTAAAAGGACAATAAAAACTGCCAGGAGATGGGACAAGGTGGTCTAAAATCTCAAGAACAGAGAAAACTTTAAAGGGTCACTGTATAAAGAGAAATATTTAGTTTCTAGTGGGAGAAGGTACTGGGGACTAAGCTTTTCCATTTCACAGTTCAGTCAGAAAGGTCCAACAGCAGCACCTGTTGAGAGGGGTGACAGTGGTACAACCCCCACACAAGAGTCACAACCTGCATGTGTGAGTCTTCCAGGGAAAACATCATCAGTTCTTCCGACAGGTCAGGAATTAAGTTTGGCAGTTCGCGGTGGAAGATGAAAAGCTCCTCATCACTCTCAGAATCAGGCTGCAAACAGAAAAAAAAAAAAGATATATTAAACAGGAGTCTACTCACCTGAACATCTGGTTTGCAGTGATAACTCCCATGTTGTCACCCCTGGAAGTGCAGAGACAAGAAGTTTCCCTGCAGTCTCACCCTCACTAGCCAGTCCAGCAGCCCAGCAGTCACCAAGCCAGGCTGTGTCCCAGCTGCCCAACATATGAGCAAGATACAATTGTAAAACATGTAAAACATGGAATTCCCATGGAGGTTGATGACAAACATCCTGCTGAGCAACGTGATGAAAAGGGTTGGAAGTTCTCCGACTCTCAAGTGATTCTCTGCACTGCCTTCACCATCAGGGTGGCAAGAGCAGAGCTGTTCACTATTTACAAGGGCCTGGAGGAACAGGACAAGGGGAAAAGGCTTCTCACTGCCAGAGGGCAGGGATAGATGGGATATTGGGAAGGAATTCTTGGCTGTGGGGGTGGTGAGGCCCTGGCACAGGTTTCGTGGAGAAGCTGTGGCTGCCCCATCCCTGGGAGTGTCCAAGGCCAGGTTGGACGGGGCTTGGAGCAACCTGGGATAGTGGAAGGTGTCCCTGTCCATGGCAGGGGGTGGCACAGGATGTGCTTTAAGGTCCCTCCAACCCAAACCATTCTGGGATTCTTTGATTCTAAGGGAAGGGAAGCTCATGGCTGCAAAGGCAAGGCCTCACCAGGCAAAGCCCAGTCCCACAGTACCCAGGAGGAACAAGCAGGACAGACCAGGGGTAGCAACAAGGCTGAGTCAAAAATCCAGATCCTAAGACAATATTGTAGTGATGAGGCAGGTCAGAGATCAAGCCTGAAAGTCAATTCACAGGTGAAAGTCTGGCTCTGACAGAAACCAGGACTTCTCCAGCACAGCTCAGAGTGAAGGCCCAGAGCTGAGCTTAAATAGAGCTGCTGGGCACATGGGTGGGAGCCTAGTTGAGACCAGGCTTTTTATTGCAACCAGGCTCCTGACATCCACTCTTCAGAATGCAAACAGCATCTCTGCTTGGTTGGGCAGTGTTTAAATAGCTTTGAACATAAGATATGCAGTGGAGATGAAACCTTATGCGTGGACACCCAGGGGTGATTAAGCACCTCCTCAGCAGTCAGGACACAGCTTTCCTGCTTGTCCCTTTCTTTTGCAAGTGTGCAGTTTTGGGAATTCACTGCAAAGAACTCTCTGTTTTCATTAACTTTCCTTAACATGAAGCAAACTGCAAGAGAACACCTTTCCTCTTAATAAATTGCATATCAGGGTAATGAAAGTACTTCAGGGCATAAAACACATTTGTCAGTGCCATTTTCAGAGGCAGGAGCAGAGCACATTCAGGTCACAGATCTCGGATGCAGAAATGGATCTTCAGGCACGTGGAAACCACTCGGACAAAGGTGCAGCACTGGAATTGCAGGCTCAGCAGGACAGGGATTATACAACCAGACCTTTGGCATGCAAATGAACTGCCAAATAGATTGCTTTGCTTCCTTCTGCAGGAATTTTTTAATAGAAACAGAGAATTTGGAGATTGTTTGTAAGTTAAAAAAAATGTTCAGCGTGATGTCGAGTTATACAATGGGATTTGGCACCAGAGGATGGAGCTTGTCCTCTTTAACCTTATTGTACACTTACACAACAAGAAAGCCTACAACTAATTCCATGGTTGGGCCCTATACAGACACATATTAAAATGCACTGATTGTTTTAAATAACTAAACCAGAGTGCGGGTACAGGGGAACTGAGAAACAGGGAAGCAAAATGGCTTGTCCAACGTGACAGTGAGAGATTCAGGTGCAGAAAACAAGTCATGGAATCCCTATCAACACTTTATCCACTAGATCACACTGCTGCGGATCACTGACTAATAGTAAGTAATAAATAGCACCAAAGAGGCATTTCTGGCTCTTTCACTGCTCACAAAACTCCTTTTGTACCATTAATAGCCACACTAAGCTGGAATAAAACATATCCTTTGTGTGTTCAAAACCATTTTTTCAAGTTTATATGTATTTGAAAATTCACACAATATCCTGATTTGGACAAAAGGTCACTAATAAACAAGTCTTCAGACACATTATCCCCTCACAAAAGTCAGTGCCAGGGCATCTGGGACTGGAATGGAAGGCAATTTTTTTATTTGCACCAGATTGATGCTGCATGTGAACAGAGATCTTCGGCAGCCAAGACCAGTCTGGCCCAGACCCAGTGAGTTAAAATCCTGCACAAGTGCAGAATTCTGCACAATATCTCTCAGTCTCATGCTTTATATGAAAAGGTTTGTGCCATTAAGCTTCTTTGCAGGTAAAGCTGGAGCACAAAAAGGCAGCATGACTTATGGAGAAATATAGGAACAGGCAAAAAGCAGAATCCAGGACTGAAATACCTCCTAAATGCTTTTTTTCCCAAGCCTTCAGGAATATCACTTTCTTGTGATCCTCACAGATAGAAAACCATACCAACAGGCCTATTGTTTGCAAGTAAATTGTAGGAATGAACAGCATAATATTGCCAAGCATAAAACCTTATGGTTTCTTTTTAAATCCACAGTAAGCTGCTTTCCTAACATATTTTTGACTCAACAAATTAAGAAGAAAGGCGGGTTCATTCTGTAAGATGCCCACTATCCTCCTCTTCCCTAGAAGTACTTATTGTCTGGAGGATCATGGAATGGCCAGGATTGGAAGGGACCTTAAGAATCATCCCATTCCACACCCTGCCATGGACAGGGACACCTTCCACTATCCCAGGTTGCTCCAAGCCCCGTCCAACCTGGCCCTGGACACTTCCAGGGATGGGGCAGCCACAAATTCTCTGGGCAACCTGTGCCAGGGCCTCACCACCCTCACAGGCAAGAAATTTTTTCTAATATCCAAACTAAACCTACTCTCTGTCACTTTGAAGGCATTCCCCCTTGTCCAGTCATTCCAGACCCTTGTAAAAAGTCTCTCTCCCTGTTTCTTGTTGGCTGCCTTCAGGTCCTGGAAAGCCACAATTAGGTCACCCCAAAGCCTTCTCTTCTCCAGCCTGAACACTCCTAATTCTCTCAGCCTTTCCTCACAGCAGAGATGCTCCATCCTTCTGATCATCTTGGTGTCTCCTCTGGGCTCTCTCCAACAGCTCCATGTCCTTCCTGTGCTGAGGCCCCAGAGCTGGAGGCAGCTCTGCAGGTGGGGTCTCACCTGAGCAGCAGGGCCGGATCCAAAGAATCCAAAGAATTAACTCTTTGACAATTAACGATAATCCAGAAGGCTGTAGATTAATGCACAGTATTACACAGTCTGGACAGGCAGCCCATGCAGGATACCACACCAGCCACCCCAAAATGCCTGGCAAAGGTCACCTGCTCTTGCTTTTGAGAGGTTTTTCTAAGAGCCAGTGAGAAAAAAGGCAGGTTTCAATACTTACTGTAGAGGAGTCGGAGTCCAGAGATGGGAGCTGGTCTTTCACTGCAGCCAGTATAGATCCCCACCGGAATGGTCTGTCACTGTGCTCAGGGGCTGCAGGAGGCTCAGCTGCATGTTCTGCATCCTCACTTTGCCCTTCTGAGGCCATTGGAACAGCTTCCCTTCAAGCAAATGAAAAACGAGCTTAAGGACAAGACAGCTCACCAAAGGACATGGGGTAACATCTGTACAAAACAAGAACACAGCATGTGCAGTCAGGGCAGCAGAATTCCCAGCACTCCCAGGGAGGTGTCAGGCAGCTGACACTCACTGTCAGCTGGGAATGATAAAATATGCATTTTTGGAGCTGCTTCTTCCCACCTGAGTTCAGAGGGCTCAGAGCTTTCTGCCCTGCTCACCGTACAGAGCCCAGGGCAGTTCAGCCCCTCACTTGTAAGGCTTTTCTTTTGATTCTTAGCCAGTGTGCTGTGATCGTGTTATCTTAAAGCATGTTCACCTTAAAGTATGTTTCCATGTTCTGCCTGCATGGAAGGGGAAGGAACACAGTGAAGGCAGCTGACACCTCTGCTTTCAGCTGGATTTCACTCTTCCCCATTTCCCTCCTCACTGCTCAAATGATAAAACAATAAATAAAATTATCACAGAGTCACAGAATCCCATAATGGTTTGGGTTGGAAGGGACCTTAAAGACCATCCACTTCCATCCCCTGCCATGGGCAGGGACACCTTCCACTATCCCAGGTTGCTCCAAGCCCCATCCAACCTGGCCTTGGACACTGATTTATGTTTGCTTTTGTTTTCACTGGAATTTTATCCAAAAAGTTGAGAGTTGGCACATTCTTGGATTTTGACCTCTCAGTGTGTTTCTAAAGTGGACTTCATTCTTGTACATGAGGAGGTGAGACAACATAGTAGGGGCATAGTTATATTAAGATAATTAATCCTCAAGGAAAACCTTTGCATTTTATTCTACAATTTCATGGTTTGCTGGGCAATCTAACAAGAGAGTAAGTGACTTCTGTTGGGCAAGAAATGTTCAGAGGTTTCATAGAACTATAGAATGCCCAGAGCTGGCCACAAGGATCATCAAAACTTGTGTGTTGTTCACAGCTGAAATCGCTTTTTAAGTGATCACACTGTCACTATTATTTGCATTGACACGGGCAATACTTCTCAAAACATGAAGTTAAGCTCATTTTATGCCCTGGGACATTTATAACTTGCAATTGCCTCTGTAAATACTTTACAGGCCATATCCATACAGTGGTTTGGTTGGGACAACCCCTGAATTTGGTTTAGCTGAGGAGAGGGAAAAAACCCACTGCTGGAGTACAGTGAGCTGATGATCCTAAGGAATATAGGAGTCCCATGGAGATAAAACAAACTGCCTGGTGTGGTTCCCTCTGCTAATTTGGGAGGTCAGTATCTCAAAGTTCTGGATGTTACACTGAATCAGACTTAGCAGTCACCTAAAGCGGCACCTTCTGTGGGAGCAAGCAGTGTTTAAAACAAAGACTTGTCAGCAATAACCACAATAGGCACTTTCTGGAGAGCTTGGGCATGGAGGTGCTATGTCGAAGGTTGGACTTGATCTTGGAAGTCTTTTCCAGCCTTAACGACTCTGTGATCCTAATTGAGACGTGACACCCTGCGCCTCTCCGTGTCACCAGAGCTGACGTTTGCTGTCACATCCACCTCGGAGGGGGCAGCTGAGAACAAGGCAATGGGGGCACTCAGAGCCTGGCTTCAGCGCTGCCTTCAGCGGCGCGGGGCCGGGGATGAGCCACCGCAGCCCTGCCACAGCACAGGGACATGTCCGGGCTGCGAGGATGAGCCACCGCAGCCCTGTCACAGCACAGGGACATGTCCGGGCTGCGAGGATGAGCCACCGCAGCCCTGTCACAGCACAGGGACATGTCCGGGCTGCGAGGATGAGCCACCGCAGCCCTGTCACAGCACAGGGACATGTCCGGGCTGCGAGGATGAGCCACCGCAGCCCTGTCACAGCACAGGGACATGTCCGGGCTGCGGGACCCCTCACAGCCCCGCAATGGCGGCCGCGCGGCGCACGCGCATCGTCCCCATGGCAACGCGGCTCTCGCGCCCGCGGCCCCGCTCCCCTC